>JAEKIV010000393.1:0-31217 GCA_016801325.1 Hypholoma fasciculare
GGAGCGCGTTATCAGTCACGTGTCACTACAAAGTCCGAATTGCCGCAGCACGTTGGAGACACCGTATGTGAATAAAGACTAACCTCCGACGACCTCCGGCGGGCGCCAACTTTGGCAGCATTGTGCAGTTGTCGCCTGATACAATGTGTACCTCAGCCACTAAACCGGAGAAGAGTAGTACACTGAGTGTTCCTCATACGAAAACGCCCTGGAGAGGGCGACACGGATATCTTCGCCCACCCCCATCCCAGCCAAGCCCATCCGCTCCGGCCTTCAAACCTTCTCCATGTCACTTGTCGATGCGGCATCTGCCGACGCGTGCTCTAAACGCGTGGAGGAGCGGTGTGTGCTCCGTGGTGGCGGCTAGCGCGCGTGCCAGTGAGTAAAATCCGAAATATGGGGAATTTGTAGTGAGAGCACCCGAATTTGTACGTTGAGCGAATAGGGTGCCAGTGCGCGCAGCGCTGGAGATATTGATCCGCTTCAGCGCGCTAGTAGGACTTCGAGCATCTCTGTTTGCGTAACAAATTTTAGAAATGTATGAACCTAAGATCTATCAGATTCTCTAAGAGTGACAGGATGTAAAATATATCTGTCCACCTTTAGAGATGGAGCAACATAAAGCAAGGGCTCACAGTCGTTGAATGGACAGCCGGCGTTTCCCGTCGGCCATCACTGAATATGCCTCTGGCACTCTGCCACTGCACCGTACCGCTGCGCATTCCCATACACATCCTTATCGTCATGACTCGATTCAAATTCGCATCTAGAACCATTTCAAATTCAAGATCAATGGCCCGTGCGCGTTCTGCCGCAGTATATAAAGCAACACATACACGTTTCCTCATGTCCTCCAATCTTGCTTCTCGCTGAAAAGTATCTACGCTATCAAAACCGCCTTGAGAATATCCTAAGCACTTCAATGGCCCAAGGCCCTCCCTCATTCTCTCATCCAAGTTTTCTGCCTATTGCCCCTCCACCCCCGCCTTTCATGGGCCCGGGCTTGGGCTTGCCGCCGCCGCATGGCCCCCACGTGCCGGACGACGCGCATTTTGAGTTTCTCGCCACGCTGCGCGTCCCGCCTGCGCACGCACGCGCATCCCCCGCTACTTCTACCACTATTTCGTCCGATTCTGAGTCCGACGGCGACGACGAGGACTTTGAATTCCTTCCTGAGCTTCCGCGGGAGAGCGATCGTGAGCATGCGCACGCCGCCGCGTCTCCATCGACCGAGGCTGAGGCCGCCGAGGCCGGCGCGCGTTTCGTACTGCTCGGTATGCTTCCCCGTACCATTCCTGGTTATGAGCACTGGTATGGCCATGGCCGCGGTCGTGGATGCGGACGCGCACGAGGCGCACGTAGTCCCAGACACCACGAGCACGCTCACGGGCCAAGGCACGCGCATGCCGCTGGCGCAGATGCACATCCGTTCGCCCACATGCACAATGTGCATACGCACATACGCGGTAGCGCCCACCACCACCATCGCAGCCGCGGTGAGCGAGAGGGCCTTTCCCATCCATCTGGAATGGGTCACGCCGGGCAATTTTTCGCTGGAGAAGGGGTAGGATGTGAGATGGGGGGATTCGGTGGACACTGTGGTGGGCGTGGTGGTCGTGGCATACGAGGTGGGCATGGTGGACGCGGTGGAGTGCACCGCGGGGCCAGGTGGTAGTAATCAGCACGACGGGAGGATGATGAAGGAACGGTGTCTGCCTAGTTGAGGCATGATTTGTGGCTTGTATAAATTGGGAGGGAAAGCAGAAGTAGGTGGAAGCAGGGGAGAAGGGGTGATATTATATATATATTCTTTTGCGTATCACTAGTTACTGTGGACGGCAACTCCTCAGAAAGTGATTTTCTTGTTTTTGAACTTAGAATTGGAGAAACAATTGTGAGAAAATTTTATGAGCTATACATGTATGGCGAGCAAAAAGATCTCCAAATAAAATTACACGGTTCTCGGCTCGTACTTATTGGTACACAGAATTTTCAAAATTACTGATGACCCGGAAGGTAAGACGCTAGAACTAAAATACACGCAAATTCGGTAGGAGATTAAATCTGGCGTTGAAGCTTTGAAGTCCGGAATTCGAAGAAGCTCCAGTCTATGTTTAGCTCTGGGTCGAAAGGACTGCTTACAGCTTCTCATCAGTTCCTAACACCTATCAGAAGCTAAACAGTGTGGCCAGAGCTCGACGGAAGGTCTCGATCAGCGCACCATTGTTCAACCGTCTGGCCAATACTGACAGCATGCCAGCCCATGTTCATCAGTCGTTAGTCACTGAAGTCGTCTTCTATCTTCTCGCGGCGGTGCGTGCCAACGCTAGGTTGAAAGGTGGACAATGTGAATCAGGTCAGATTGCTGGGTGTAGGTGAGCCGTTCTTCATTAACCTCCTTCGACAAGTATAACTTCCTGAGAAGTAGGATTTGCATTGTGATCATCTGATACACTGATATCACAAGTTGCGACCTTGCTGGCGCTGCATGTCAGTGCCATGTCACGGTCAGGCTTCATGTGATGTACCTTCTCAGTCTCTCACATGTAATACGGTACCGTCTTCGACGGCGTGGGATGGCGGACATGAGGATCCGCTCTCATCGAGCACTGTAGAACTGCGCTCCTTGTGCAATCGCAGAACAGATGTCCGGGACCATCCGGTCCTGTCTACGTTCAACATTTGAACTTTGAAGAGCTTCCGTTGATGGGAACGGTGCGTGCCATGGCAAAATCTACACTTTTTGTGATAAGGCTCAAATTTCGGAGCGGTGCCCGTGCATATATTGGTATAGCCGGCTTTACATTGGCGCAGAGATGCTCAGAGTAATGAAATGGGGCAGGTAGACAATCCCACCCGCGTCCCGCTTTACCATGTTCTTTGCGGACTGATTCTCACGCTGTCCTCACAGCTTGTCCACGACGCCAACAGTCGCGACCAGCCTCAAAGCTCAATCATTTACTTGGCGGAGAAAACATATAGTTCGGATCACACTCACGCCGTGTCATTCCCATTTCAGGTTCTATTGTTAGCCACGGTGTGTCATGGGCATTCCGGGTTCTTTCAGCCTACTCTCTGCATGGAGCGTGCGCACGAGGCATGTCATAGTCTTCCAGTTTGCCTGGATTCCCTCCTTTCAAACGACGCTCATATATTAATCGAGCGAGGTGAAAACTCTGCCCCGTTGATCATTCCCGCCGCCCACAATGTCGACAGCCCCCGTCGTGGTGCTGCCGCACATCGATATTCGCAGCACCTTTGGTACGCGATACGCAGTAAGCTCGAGGAGACGCTTTACTGACTGACAAAAATCTGTGGCGCAGGCGCCACGCTTATCGGCTCGTTCATCGCCACAATGTCAGTGTTGAAATATTGTTTGAAGAACCTACTCTGGGATTTTCCTTACTGTATCTTGTCGGACATAGGCTGTATGGCTTGACGACCCTGCAGGTATGCCGTTGTGTCTCCGTCGCGATTGCTCATCCTAATATTTCTGATGAACAGACGTACTTATATTATGCATACTACCCAAAGGACTCGAAGTCAACGAAAGCTCTTGTTTGTATTGCTCCTACTATATCCCAATATTATTGTGCCGCTCACAATCCAGGGACAGGTTGCCATCATATGGTAGCGTTCCCTCCACCACCGCAACCGAAATGATTATTAAAGTTTGTAGGGTTCTGGATACTCTTCACGCCGCCTTCAGTACGTGATATACAATGTTTCATGAAGCGAGTCTAATATGCAAGAATTTAGTGGCGTATAGTGTTTACTTCTACCTGGTACGGCACATAATAGAATTGCACGATGTTGGAAAGATTGAGGAGAACATAGGTCATTAGCTACTTCAATCCGACTTTACTTGGCGTCGGGCACTGGTGAGTTAACAGATTTTTCGTTTTACTAAAGCTCAAATCAGTCGGATTGTCAAGGTCTTTATTTGTACGCCATCTACTCAGACGGACTGGGCCCTTGTTTTCATTATTTGACTCAAATTTTAGCTTTCTGTCGCATTCAACACCGTCATCGCTTGCATTGCCCAAACGTTTGCCCCCTCCAATCGTCCTTCGTATAAATGGCTCACCTTTGGCCCAGTTTTTTTCTCGTGCGGATACACCAACGTATGTCATTTCACTCCGATCCGCGATGCCTGATACACTGACCGTTGTTGATGTCATAGTTTGCTCGATACGGTACAGGTGGTGGGTTACGTCGCTTATTGTAAGCATGAGAATGATGCCAGGAACGTCAAATAAACCTCTATTTACTCCCAGGGACTCGTCGTCTTAGCACACTTTGCGTTCGGAGTTGGTAAGAGTTATCTTTCGAGTGAACGACTTGTTATTGATTGGTTTGTCGGCCTAGAAACTGTTACTTTTATGTGAGCATCAGCAGATGTAATCGGATTGCATCCGCTCACCTTCTCTCGCTCAGGTTCATAAAGAAAGACCTGGCGAAGCTGTCAGAGATCAGAGTATGTAGTGGTTTTCCCAAGCCTGTCGGGGAATTTTGACAACAGGCCCGCATGATAGCTAGTCGCAGCGACACCATTTGCAATATTTGCCGTGCTGTCTGACATTATGATTGCTGGGACGCTATGCTATCTTTTACACGGTAGTCGTTCGGGATTTAAAAGGTGCGTGTTACTCATTCTGCCCTAATCGCATTGGCCATTAACACGCGGTTGACCGAATAACTCTAGGACGGATACCATTATCTCGATCCTGATTATCTATGCGATTAACCGATGTCTTCTCACCTCGTGAGTACCACTGATGACTATGTCTTCACAAAATTGTTAACAAGTAAGCATGTCGATCCAGGGTAGTGGCAGTCGTTGAGGTAATTGTGGTCAGTACATTTCTCATCATTTCTCTTTATGAGCTCACAATTTAAACAACAGTACTGCACGATGCCTACAAGTCTGTGGTTTTTAGCCATCGATTTCTTTATCGGAAAGCGTCAGTGAAACGGCGCCTATTTCTGTCCAGAATTGCTCACGGGAAGAAATCTAGTATATGCGAACAGCCTTCTCGCCACGCTGAACAGCCGGGTCGCTATTCGCGCTGCAAATCCTACATCTATAAACAGTATACATCTCTCCGAGCTTGAATTTAATTCATCAAACGTAACGGAAACGGTATGTCCACGCCACGATTATAAATATAAATATTGAATGCAGCCTCACGACGTGACCCTCCAGAAACCTCAAGCGGTAAATTTATTTGTTGTCACTAATATTTCTCTCCTGATTCAGTACGTAACATAGCGAGACCTAGTGCTGGAGCTCGGTGCCGGTAGCTCACGGCGACAGAGTACCTTCCCTTCACATACCACAGGCCGCACATTAGAAGAAGGCTATATCGAGGGCAAGGTAAGTCCTGTAAAATACGTTGGCTATCCGGTATTCATAAATTCTTATAAGCAATGAACTTCCTGGACTGGAATTCACGATCGACGACCATTAATTTATGACACGGATTGTACTATATGTAAAACTTTAGGCGGAAACTTTAGTGGAACTACATATGTACATTTCACGGCTCGATACGACGTACTTGCTGTAATTCTTTCTAAGCTTAGGGATTAGTCATATACACGTCGCCCATTCCTATCGTTGACATGTGTGACTCACCTAGGAATACACCAGAAATTACTCTTTCAACCAGGACTGAGTTGCTGTCTCAATCGCTTGATCCCACTCCCCGCTGATTTTGCGCAATATCTCGACGCGCTTAATCTCTTCTTTGCCAAGCTTCAGATCATTATAGAGGTGCGGGAACATCCCTTCTCCCCCCCGCGGCCCGCAGACTTCCGCCTTCGGATCCTCCCAGCGGATTTGGGACTCGAATTTACTGTAATCAATTTGCAGAATGTAGACAAATGAATCGTTGTTGAAGAACCATTTGAGAGTATTCAGGATCTGCGCCTGCGTTGACAGGTGAACGAAGCCGGAGGCTTGATCGATATTGCTGACTGGCAATCTATCCGGCAGTTCTTCGAGATGGAGAGGGATTTCTGCAGTAGATGGAAATATTTTATAGACATATTTAAGGTTTGGTTTACTGGAATCCATGGATTAAGTAGTGCAGCAAGTACAGTGAGTCTTCGAGAATATTCCACTTGAAGTGCTTGGTCTTGGCTTGGTTGGAAGGTACTTCGCTTGAATTCGCCCTGAATCTGGTAAACGGAATTGGAATTACATTGAAATTTGGAGAATACCTATTTTCTGGAGAAATTGACAGCCCACTAAATTCGTTCAAGTTGTGTCTGGAGTTTGATAACAAATTGAGGAGTCAAGTTACGTTCAGCGCAGAGGCCGGGCCCGGGCCAAAGTTCAGACTACACAGCCATCGATCACGTCTCCGGTTAGGTAAGCTCATTTATCAGACATAGATTTTTCCTTTGTGGCTTGAACGCGAACGCCGAGCAGTCCTTGAGCTTGAACTAGTGGCACGCACCTCTATTCTCTCTGATTATCTTCAAAATCTACCAAGTACTCTACAAAATGCCATCAGACTCACCAATAACCAAACGAAGACGAACCTCCGATGAAACGGCTCCCGATGCGCCCGACGAGAACCTGCCAGTGAAACGTAGTTCACAATTCTGGTTCGCCGACGGCAGTGTGATTCTACATGCGCAAGATACCCAATTTCGAGTACATCAGACACTACTCTCTCTCCATTCGGAAATCATGAAAGACTGCTTTTCGTGTCCCCAGCCTCAAGACGCGGAGAGTGTAGAGGGATGTCCCGTGCTCCACCTTTCGGATTCAGCACTCGACATTGAAAATCTTTGTGCTCTTCTGTACGGAGTATACCGGTATGTGTTGAACATCATTGATGCCCTCAACTTACTCAGTTTTCTAGTATCAACGATAAAGACATTGATTTTCCCTACCTAACAACAATGGTACGCCTGGGACGAAAATACGACATCTCCCACTGGAAATCTTCGGCGTTAAGTTATCTACGGCAATTGTTTTCCAAAGATCCAGCTCAATGGACTTCATCTCATGATGACGTCCAGGAATTGCATGAAAAAAATCAAAACTTTCTGTTCGACGTTATCAACTTAGCCTATGAAAATCATATTTTCTCGATCGTGCCGGTTGCATTTCTCAACCTGTTTGCGATACACACCTTGGTATGCTCTCAGTTTTAATAGGATCCTGCCGAAACTCACGCCTATAAAATTAATGTTCAGGAAGAAATCATAATAGGAGCCGAAAACTCAACAAGTCTGTGCCCTCAAGCGATGCGAGACTGCGTCCGCGGCCGGACTGCCTTGATGGCTTGGTTTATTGAAGACATTATATGTTCCCTCGAGAGACAGGACTCAGACAACAGCGGCAGGAGATTGTATATCATACCCAATTCCAACTGCAGGAAGACGCAAGGATGCTCGAGCAGCTTGACTGAAATTCTCGGGAAACTGGCCAAATCGGCAGCGAGCACAGGACGAATTCACCCTTTTGACGTTGTCGAGGATATCTGCATTTCTATGTTTCCTGCCGACGACATTGAATATGGTGTATTTTGCGACAATTGCTATGGAAGACTTTCGTCAGCATTCGAGGGATGTAGACGCGGATTCTGGCAAAACCTTCCTACTTTTTTCATTCTACCGGCTTGGGAGACAATGATGAGCGGCGATGAACTTGATATGTAGAGAATATGATAACTTTCATTGTAGAACGATTATCCACGCGTGTTCAATTAATTGCAGTCCCACTGTCTTCTACCTTGTCCTCTGAAGACTGAGCGGTAGGGCTATGATTTCAATCCAACCGGAATAAATTTTCGCAGTGCCCATGACTTGTTGATGGCTTCTCACCTTAATCAAGCGCTTGCGCTCAAGCGATACCCCTTGATCCGAATTGTACCTAGCCTTGAATAAAAGCGCGCGGCAGCATATAAGAGTGCAACTCTTATGACTATATGCATAAAACACGACGCGGGGGTCAGTGATATTGTCAAAACACCCTTCCCGGACTCGCCTGCATGCCACGTCTCGATCTTGAATACATTCGGCTTGCGTATACCGGACGCGCCGCCTACGCCGGGACCAAATGCGTCGACTGAAAGCAACTTGGGCACCCCATGCCCTATACACGCCGCCGCAGCGGGAGCTCCTCTAAATGCAGCAGCCGTGCTCGTCGCTTGCGCCGCTTAGAGTGACTTCGTCGTATTATGCGTAAAGGGCACGCCGGCGCCTGGCTTGTTGGTACCGCGATGATCTGAAGGAGCGTCGAAGCCGCCGGGAAGTACGAATCCCTACTGCGAAAGTGTACGTGTCAGATGTTGTTTGAACACGAGAATCAAACACGGAAATTTCATCACGACGCGCAAACATTCAAAGAGCGTCTGGCATGGATATATGCACTGTACGTCATGCTCCAAGACTGAGTCCTCCATTCCGCTCCAGTTCTGTCAGAACCAAAAGAGTACCATTCTGAGAGTTCGCAGAGACAGTCTTACCTTGTGCCCTCTGCTTCGCCGGCGGTTCATGTTTGCTCGCGTTTTGTTCTGCCTCAGCCAGTTCCACGCAACGCCCATCGAATCGCAGTCAAGTAAGAGCTGTGGATTGCTCGGGGCTCTGCCATTAGATATAATCCTGTTGGGTTGAATCGTCGACTTGATGGCCTCCTCTCGATGTTCGCATCGAAGGATGCAATCATGCAATAATCACTAGTCGCTTAGGTAAAGAAAGGTCGAATCTAATCTGCGTAGATGCGAACGCATTAGTTAAACTTATAGGACAGCGGTCAAGGAAGAAGGAAAAATACACTCACAGAATGTGAAGACGAACATGAACACGTCGAGGAGCGTCGAGAACCGTACCTGCAGTTGTGTATAGCGAGCACCCAAGTCAGAGCCATACAGTGAATCGTTCCACGCGCTTAGGTAATTTACAGACACGGGAGAAAGATGCGCCGACGCGAGAAATGACAGCAAGACGCGACCCAGAGAGCCAATAGCCAAAGTTTACACGCGAGATCTGCTAATACATGCGCGCCACAATGTTCCTGTAAGAGACCCACAAACTTCGCGGTGAGGTGCACCGTATGCATGGAGATTTTAGGACACTTCCAAGCCCTTAGAAAGAGCTGTTTCAGGCAGGAGCTTGTATGATGATAAAAGGGGTGTGGCAAGACCGGAGGCCCACCCGGTAAACCGGAACACTGACAGGGCCAGAGTCTAGGCCATTGCACGTGGCCGGACTTTCCCGATCGACTTGAAGCGGTAGTTACCACGGCTTGCTCAGCGCTCCGAGCCATTGCTTCGAGCTATCCAATCGCTATCCACTTTCCTTAACTTCCTCGAGTTGTTCCAAATCAATATTCCTGAAAGTCGTCTCTGTATCATAACATGTCATATTCAACTTCAATGAATTGCCCCATTTACCGACTCAACAGCGACATTCTTTGGCACATTATCAACTTGAATGCCGACATGTTCGCGGACTATGCGGCACTGGAAACTACACTTTCCACATCGCGTGTATGCCGCGATTGGCGTGGTTTTATGCTCGGAATGCCTTCCCTGTGGGCGAAGCTCATCGATCTCGACCATCTTCTCGAGCGCACGAGCAAGTACCGGAGCGAAATTTTGCGCAGGAGTGGGGCCGCATTGCTCTGGATCAAAACACGTGGAAATATAACCGAGGATATAGAGGAATCGCAGCATCTCATGCGGGTCGCTCTGGATGTATTAAGCAAGAACTGGTACCGAATACAGAAACTCTACTTAACCATCTACGTCGACCATCTCAACCTTGCTGAGTATACAGTGTTATCCCTCCCTGCACCGCACCTTGAATCATTTGAACTCACTTGTACACAAATGAGGAAAAAAATCATAACCTACAATCTCCCATTCTCGCCTCTCTTTGATGGAAATGCTCCAATGCTCCGTGTATTCCATTCTAATCACTGTAGGTTCGATCCCCGAGGTCCATGGCTAAATCAGCTCCAGTTCATAGAGCTCAGAGCCAAGTTGCCGGTGGCTGAGACGCTCGCTATGCTCACGCTGACGACAAATGTCATAAATCTCCACCTTCGCGGCATGGTAATAGCAGATATGACTTCACCTCTCCCATATGTTGCGCTCCCCAAGCTTACCAAGCTAAGTCTTTTGCTCGATCAGCTCAAGCTGGCCAGTGCACTTCTGGACCACATACATTATCCCCCGGATTGCTCATTGGTCATCCAAGGATATTTTGTAAGTCGCACGGGAGGCGCAGAAATGTTCAATGCGACTAAAATGAGACCTGATGTTCGAGTGATATCTGCATGTGCTCGGCACGGCTTCAAGTACCACACACCCAACAGAGTTTCATTCAGGCTCTTCAAATTCACCACCTCTTTCTTTGCACTCGAAAGCAAAAGATCTGATGATTCTGAATTTAGATTCATCACAACTTCTACAAAAAAAATTCCGTCGCACATGATTGCCCTGCTTTTGGGCGAGTTTACCCTTCCCAAATTCTCCAAAGTCACGGAGTTTGCATTCGAAACAGATTATCCTCTGATCCTGGAATCAATTGTATTCATGGGATGCCTACATTCTGTCGACACTATCACCAGTGATGACGAGTCCCTTCGGCATCTAGTCCAAGCCCAGAGATTACTCGAAGTAGCGCCAATGACTCTCTTTCCTGCACTCAAGACTCTCAAGATCAATCAGCGGACAACCTACGAATCCCCCAGCGCTCTTGGGTACATATTTGAATTCATCATGGAGCGCGCAACAAGTATCCACGCAATTCACGTCCTCGATCTCTCACAGTGCCATCTCCTGAGTGTCATCGCGGAATCGCATATTCTCAATGATGCAGAAGGCCTGAAGGTGCTGTGGGCGCGGCTTCCGTATGGTAGTGAAACGGAAATTTATGAGTACGTATGCGGTTCCAGTGAGCCCAAACCTCCATTCTGGTTCAACGAGTAGATAATTTGTACTTTCATAAATTGCACGATATAAGTGATTTTTACCTCGGTTACTCGACTCGCGAAAGCCATGGCAGAACGTGGACAGCGTCTGACAACTATATATAACTAAATATCTTACTCATCTTTGTTAGAGCCCTTTCACGCGGAAGTTTTATAAATACTACCCTATTCTTTCCCATCTGATCGATACATACGGAACTGCGACTCACACCCTCCATGACAGAGCCTGACCCCTTCCCAGAGGACTTGTTCATGACGAATCGCCCTCAGACGGACGAAGAATGGGCGGCGCTCAAGCGGCTTCTCACTACATGTGATAGGCAGATTGCAATTATCGATCAGGAAACATCCAATCGCCACGACGAGAAAACGAGAAATCTCAACGCCATGGTTCCCTTCAGGCGCGCATTCTCTCCGGTGACCACTGACCAGATCATGAGTACCTGAAAATTTAATCAGCGCACAGCAGCTAAGATCCCAATGCACGACCACTCACGTCGTTGATACCAGACGCTCTTTGGCTCGAACGCATAACTCCTTTCTATATCGCGACCCCCCATGACCAAACAATGCGATGTCAAGAATAAACCTGATTACAAGCTCGACCGGAATGGGAAACAAAAGCAAGAAGAACGCGCCGTGACAGATTGTAAGCAGTGCGACAAGTCCAGCAAGCGACATGCGCCAGATTCACAAAGATAAGCACGAGGCGCACCCCACGCGCCAATGGTGGCGGATGTAGATCTCTGATCCAAGAATGTCGCGGCGCCGACGGACAAGACTGGATATGCTGAAGTCACCATTCAAATATGCAAGACCGCATTGCCACGAGCCACGTGTTATCTGCCAGCCAGAGAAGTATAACACAATTAACGCGAGACACACGAAGGTGTGATGGTAATAAAGCGAATGACGAAGAACTGCGAGAAGGTGATCACGAGGGCTGTACTTCCGTTCATAAAGCACGATTGCTGAGCGCTGAGCCTTGAAGCTTGAAGCTTGAAGCTTGAGGGCGAAGAGTTCTTGATACATTAGGGAGAAGCGGTGTCTGTGGCAGGCGCGAAGATTTGTGGACACGTAGTGGTTGCAGGGAAAGTCACACAGGTTGACTCAACGTTGAAGTTGAGCTCGGCAATCCCCGGAAATTCGCCGAATATAGACCGATTTCCATTATCTTGACTTGAAGAACCGTTTCTCAGGTCTCCAGGCGTGTATGTTAAATAACCGCATTCCCGAAAATTATACTAATATCTGATACTCGCAATTGTTACATGTTCAGTAAAGTACTCTATGTACATGTAAAAAGCCTTCCGAAGTTGTGTTCAAAACATCCGAAACCGTTTAGAAACGCAGTACACAGTACTTCGAGGATCTTGGTCCAAATTCTTACTCAGAAGCAATGAGAGCCTTGAGAATAGCTTCACCAATTGGCTGAGCTGAAGCTGGGTTCTGGCCCGTGATGAGCTGGCCGTCAACAATGACTTTAGGCTAATAAACATGAGACTGTAAAATTTTTGACTATAAAAACTGGTGACATTTGTTACTCACCTTCCAAAGGTTCTCCGCTTTGGCATACTTTCCACCCAACTCGATGATCTTATCTTCTAACAAGAATGGAACTCCCTGTTAATAAACAGTCAATGCACTGCCTAAATTTCCCTGACTTAATAATTAAAAGTGTTTATTACGCACCTTGACACCGTCTATGGCAATTTCTTCCGCGTTGGAAAATCCGGTCACATTTCTTCCGGAAAGAATGGATTTTCCCGCTGTGTCCACGCCACCAACGAGAGCGCTAAAAATTAATTAGTTTTGAATGAGAATAGTTCACAGGATTTGACATACGCTGTGCCATGACAAACGGCCGAAACTATCTTCCCAGCATTCCAAAACTGAGGAAAAGTGTGGGTATAGGGCAGAAAATTTTACGTAGACATGGCGAGACTCACGTCGGAGACCACTTGAGCGTTGATCGGATCCTGGGAAAGATCCATGATGGGGCCATGTCCTCCAACGTAGAAGACAGCATCGTAGTCCTTGACATTGACATCCGAGAGCTTTTTAGCACTGGATAGTTTAGCCTTCACTGCGTCGTCGCTGAGGAATTTAATGCAGTCTGCATTTTCAGAAAAAGACTGAATTATTAAATTTATCAGTGGGGGAATCAACTGGCTCATACTAAATGCATACCCTTGCGCTGCCTTCGTCGATCGGGGGGTTGGGACCCTTGGGGGAAGCAAAGTCGATGGTAGCGTGAGGAGAGAGGATGTAGTACGGGTGGGCAGCCTCGGGGAGGTAGTATCCCTACACATTTATGCAAAATTAGCAGTGAGAATTAGCAGTGAAGAATTGAGTAGCGCGTTTTCGTACCGTCTGTTTCCCGGTGAGGGTCTTGTCAGCACTTGTGAACACAAACAGAATAGAAAGCATATTGATTAGGTTTCAAGGACGTTGAAAGCGATTTCAAAGTGAGTTAAGCTGTAGATTGAGGTTTGGATGTAATTCGTAAAACCCACATGCCTTTTAAGCTAGCGACAGACGAAATAGAAAGCACTGACGTGTACTATGCCTTGGACGAGAACTTATACACTTACTCATCGACATAGTGGACGCGCAGGCTGTCTTAGTACTACAACAGCGGCCCATTCAGTGTATCTGCTGTATTTTCGTGAGTGCATTACAAATGCCAGCATATCTGTGACGCAATAATTCATTCAATCGCTGTAGACAGCATTGTACTAACTGAGCTGAACGCTGCTGCGGAGACGCTCTCGCGCTACCTGCGGCGGTGTGAGTAAACACTATTCTATTAATATAGTGCATATTGGTGATCAACTCACCAGGCTCGGGCTTACAATATTCAAGCCTGTTCCGTGGGATTCAGAACCGCAAACGGTTGAGTAAGCTACCGCAGAAGAAAACGCCACATGTCAAGTAATATTTAGAACCATTGAATTTGAAGCTCCCTTTCCATCGTTGACCGCGCGTTGAGGGCCACACAATGGATTACACATAAAAAGGAAAAAAAATTAAAGACTGTTCTAAATCCCTGGCAGCCACGCCAAATAGCGCCATGTAAGGGTTAGCCGGTAGCCCTTTGTCCTGTATTATTTTGAGCCTCGATCTGCCTATATTGCAGCAAGGATTGTAGGTTTGCATACTAATTGCCGCAAGGCTTGCCTGTTGTACCCTGCTATAATATCGTCACAATTTAGATTTGGAGACGGTCACCTCATCTTACTTGGAAACAATGCTGCTCTTGGGCCGGAAATACGAAATCGTGTCCTTCACCACCACGGCAGAACTTTTTCTGAAGCAACTCTTCCCTCCCACTTTGGAGAAATGGGATGCTTCCCAAGAAGATGTTGAGATAATTTCCGATAGAAACAAGGGCTTTCTTTTCGACGTATTTAACTTGGTTTTCGAATATCCCATACCGTCTATCATGCAGCCTCTGCTGATGTCGATGTGTACCATGCACAGCTTGGTGTGCCAGACTTTTATTTCAGTTGATATGAACTACTTAAATCATTGAATACTCTAAAGGCCCAAATCAAATCAGGAATTTCGCGCCGTGGCCATCCTCGGGCGATTTTGAAGCACCATGCAAAGCGGTATTGCTTATACGGCCGAGCGATTTTCATGCAGCTGTCTCTCAAAACGTTCACGGACGCGTATTGTTCGAGTTATAAAGACGGTGGATTTGATTATATTGTTCCGACCGGAACTTGCCCAGATGAATCAACATGCGAGATTCAGCTCCGGGATACTGTGACAGTTAATTATAAAGCACACAACGGACGCTGCCTTTGCATTTCCACAACCCGGCACCGCAGCAAGGTTTTATCCAGATAGCCGCTTGTGCTTCCCTTGCTTCGCTCGCTTCCAGGAACTGATTGAAGATGTTAGATCTGGATTATGGGCAGCACTCCCCAGCGCTCTGCGTATGTTTGAGACTATGTAGTATGTTTTTAAACAGATATTCACCATATTCGATAAGCATAGTCATACCACATTACGGTTGGACAGAAATGATATCCTAACTCAATCCAACATTGCAATCTGATATCAACGTATATAAGCCTAAGGCTCTCGAGTCAACAGTCACAATGATTTATCTGGCTAGTCGGGGCTCCAGGGTTCTGATTACACAATCCTCCAGTACATTATACAAGCATCTTTGCAATACGACAAGAGTGGTATGTAGTCAGTCAAGCAAGCAAATGCAACGCAAAGCGCGATAAATAGAAAAAATAGAGTAAAGGAAATGACAGGTCTCATTACACTTTGTACATCATCGGCCACCTTTCTTCCTACCTAATTTATAATCCAGAATTCTGCAGTCTCGTTGCAGCCGATAATAGCCTACCCGCCAATGCAGTGCTCGTTTTTAGACTTCAAAAGTTGTCATTAGTCGTGTTGAAAACATCACGAAATTGAAATGTAATCGATATGTATTAAAGGAACCCCCGTTCAATAACGCCGTCAAGATATCATCATAACAGTATATTTTGCTATACTGAGATATATATTATTATAAGGACTGAGGGAGATGAGCAGTGCACCGGCACAAATAAAAATACAGTATAAATTTCAGTAGGTCGTATGAATAGCGTCGCATGATGGTGCAACATAGACGCCCACGCTGGTGCCTAGTACTCAGTTAACGCATCCCCAAAACGTTGGTTATATATTGTCGTCGCGTATCTCCCTCCTACATACACCACATGCACCGTCTCCAAGCGCTGGAGGTAATGTCGCAACGTAATCGCCTCGTGCCGCCGTTCGTTTCAACACCGCCGACTTCTCCACAGTACACAGCCCAACAGCCAGCAACGCCGGAGGAGCCAGAAATTAGTAGGTGATCAAGTCAAGTTTGGACCGCGGGAAGATTCATGTGCAGCCTGCCTTACGCGTAGCTAAGGCGAGAGGCGGGTAGGTGAATGAAGTGCTGTGGCTGGTAGACAAGGTATGACAGGCCGTTTCCCGTTTCCGAAGACTTAAGACTCACCCAAGCTCGCAGATATCTCCCATTTTTAAAATATCTACCAGACGCGTCGGTGCCAAAGTAGCTACATGCTAATACAAACAAGGTTCATTCAAATCAAACAGTGATGTAGTCAGGCGAACCCAGCGCTTGCGCTGCTAAAATTTATATAGGGTGGTACAATACAGAGACAGTGGTATGTTCACGATGTTGGCGCGTCGACGGGTCACCGCTATTAAGCGCCCGTAATCAAGCCGCGCGTCGTTAGATCACTTTTCAGATATAGTGAGGTCACCAATTTATGTTGCTAATTAACGGATATTTATTGAAACATCCAATAAATGAAATGAGCGCACGTCTCCTGCGGCTAGCCTTTAAGAAGGTACTCAAGTGATTCGGCGAATCAATATATCAGAGTGATTATCGGACCTCTGCTGCTGCTGACGTTTTCAAGATATTGGAACGTCTATATACCTGCCCGAGATGAACTCCAAAGGCTGTAGGCACAAACCTACTATCACGCTTGATCCTCGATCGTGTGCAGTGAATAAATTTACTTCAATTTCTTCTGTCAGACACACGTCTAATTCACGGCGTATCTGTTAGTGCAGCCTCGAGTTGCCACCTCGATCGTATTCGAAGTACATTTTAATGTCAGAATGCATACATTCAATGAGTGCGCTGGAGTACGCACATATTTCAGCTCAGCGGTGAGTGCAAGGTGAGTGGCTAACGAAGGCTTCCTATTTATGGCCGATCTCTGATTCTAAGCAAGATATCCTAATCAAGTTAGGCATAATTATCATACTATTTGATCCCACACCTAATCGCCCAGCGTAGGGCGATCTACGCGGGAATACGGTGGGCTGCGCATCGGCGCCCCGGAAAACCAAACCCCGGCGAATGAATTGTACGGCGAGCAAGCATGCGGAAGGGCGAGATATCTTCTCGATCCGGCGTCCTCGTCACCTAATAATACGCAGTACGGTGTCCGGGCTATCTTCGGCTATGAATCGAGTCGTGCTATGGCTGTTGCTGCCACTCTCGGAAGGAACGCTGCCAGGTGTGGTGGGACCCGGGAGCTTCGCGGTGCGCGGGGCATACGCATACACACCGAGACGCACACTGATAACGTGCGGACGACTTGGCAGGACTTGGTCGAACGACTTTGATTTGGTACCAGGACGGTGGGCCTGAAGATTTGACTAGCGAACGAGTGATTGAATATTCGCACAGCCCCCTACAAGAGGACCGCTGCGTCCGCTAACAGCGAGCTCGGCAGAAAGGACCCGCGCGCCTAATTGGGACGCACTCGCATGGGACAACCTGAGCCGTGGCATGGCGTGGCGTGACGTGCATCGAGTGTCGATTCGGATGTGCACGACGCGCGCGCACCGGGTGCATGATGTATTCGGCCTGTGAGGGAACCTGCTGCCGCCCGGGCTGGGATTGCGCGGTGGATTCGCATGTGCGCTCCGGTGAGCGGTGTCAATGCACACCGGCAACGGATCGCGAGGCTGTGCCATCTTCGCCGGATCTACGTACATATAAGGGTGCCAGCAGGAGAGAAATGGGGCACAATTGTGAGCGCGTGCTCTGCGGGGATGCAGGGCGCGCGTTCATCATGGATTTGTCCATTGGAATGGGCACGCGCTGAGCTGCTCCGCCCCGGTCAAGATCGCTGCGCACACCTCGCGTGCAAGCGCGTACTGCGCCATTGTTCTTCACTGCGGCAGGCGCGCCCCAGACGAGCGGAGCCGACAATACTAATGCGCCCATCAGCGCGGAGGGTATGCGCGCGTGTGACTCCCGTGCGGCGTGCGCATTTCAAGGCGCGGCGATCTAGGCGGGTGGCAGCGATCAGCAAATCAGTGATGCGTGATGCGCCAGAATGCATGCTGGCCTGTGATGCCAATGGTTCTGAGTATGATGGCGCTCACTTCAATGAAGGTGGGAGATGGATGCCTGGCGCAATGTTCTGAAAGCTCTAAAGACACGCGCCCGGGACCGTGTGGTGACTCGTGGCTAGGTCACATACAGCGTGGCTGATCTCCCATCAGTACTATGTATAGGCGCTCATAACGCAGCAGAGGCCTTCAAATTGTCCATATCACAGCAGGAAGACGAGCACGGGATGGAGCGGTCTGCATTCATCGTGCGTATTGTTACGTAATGCATACGCAGAATCTCTAAAAAGAGCGGACATAAGCCTCGTGGGGATGCTCGGGCAGGGTTAAGTGGACCCCGCTCTACTTAGTCAGGCGCAGCAAAACGCTATGTCATCCAGAGCTCACTATTCTGCAATATTTTCTTCTCCGTAGCAGTCCAGACCAAATTCTCTGTCTATATCGGAGATGTGGATGCACCTTGATGAATTCATGATCATGCATCATGAGCGTAGGTTCAACGCGGAAGCACTCACTGCGATTCATGATGTCCGACATGAAATGTTCTCAGCATTCACCTTAATTGGCCTGGATCTCTACTTGCGTTGATCTTCGCAAAAATTTTGCGGTATACCACCAATAAAAGCTTTCCTCGGCAACTTTCTCAGATGCGCAGGCACAGACTATCGCACGGTCTCAAATTTATGGTTTTTTCTTGGCTGTGAATCATTTTTTGGGAAATCACACGCTCGTGCAGACTTCTGTACATACGTAGGAGTAAACTTCATTTTTACGCCCTCTCTACATGTGAAATATAATATTGATGAAAATGATTGGTCGACTGACAGTCAAACTGACAGTTACCTCACTCAGCGACTCGGACGATACACCGCAACTTATTCCAAAAACCACGCTAGAATACACTTGCCCAGTAAATTCTGAAATGTATAAGCTGGTATACTGCGTGGTAATATTCAAATTATTTCTGAATTGTTGTAGTATCATATGAGCATTTTTCCTTACATGAATCGTTGTCTGAGGGAAACTTCGTGCCTGCCAGGCAGCGCCGGTGGGAGGGTTTGCAGCTGAGTGGCAATAACTTTCCAGGTGTAATATTTAATCGTGCATTTTAATAAGCCTTGCAGTGTGAGCGACGTCATACGTGTCTGCGCGGCACTGGCGCGTGTCGAAGGCCCATAACGAGACTGACGCGTAAGCGCCCGTACGGCCCGGCTACCGCTGCCGGCCGCTGTGTTTGCCGCTCGGCCCGGCGCTGTCCCCGTCTGGCGAAGACCTGTGCGTCTCTCCGAGTCGTTACTTAGCATCGCCATCGTTGTCATAACCACGGTTCTCAATTGGAGCGAGTGAGTACATGACCTGAAGGGCAACGCTAGGATTCCGGGGGTAGCTACTTACGGGCGACGGGACGCACCTACCTCCGGCTGCGGTCAACTACGCCGCGAATCCGGGAGCGCAGTGCAGGCGTCGTTGCTGGCGTGTAGAACATGCAGAAATGTATGCTTGGTTGTACTTACGACTTACGAGGTGGAGCTTGGAGGCTCGATACTGACTGATAATTTACTTTGGCATGACCCCGCATATACCCGGCGTCCACACGCCACCAGCGAGCTCCGCCTGTCCAAGCCCCAGTCGCACTCCAGTGACTCCACGGGTGCTCCAAAAATTCTAACCTTACCTTCCACGTCAGTCGGCGCGGTGATGCATTTCGCGTCGCGTGGTGGGGCTGGCTAAGCCGGAAAGACACTACACTACATATAGAGTATGTGCGCCGACGGCGCTAGATCGACGGGCATCCTGTTTCCGCGGGCTTTCTAACTATCTACAGGAGTGTGCAGCGATGCGTGGCCGCGTCGATAATCGATTGGGTATCTTTCCACTGTTCGCATTTCCCCCTGGGGCACAATGAAGTCAGAACTTTGATCTGTCTGCTATGCTTATGCGTCTGATTGGCAGCTCGTAGATCCGTTCATTGTCCGTATTAAGACGCGCGATGCCGTGCCCGCAGCGATTCCTCTGTTATCAGATAGAGTTCTTACTAGGGTGGATAATGCAGACCGAACAGCGAAGCCACCGACGATCCCCGGCGATGAGCGTGTCTGCCGCAATTCCCTCCGAGGCGGGTGGTTCTTCATACTGGCTGGCCTTCGCGGTGGAGTCTATCACACGATCATAGATAGAACATCTTTAAATGAACGGACGATCACTGCATGCAAGTATATCGCTCCTGGGATGTGTGATGTGAGACGATCCCGCGTGCCTCGACGGCGCTAATTCTACCAGGCGCTTAATTGATTTCATTTTGAGCCACGATCTCTGCACATCATACACCGGACACTCTTGATCTCATCCAACGAGGTCTTCCCAGTTCTCTGAGACTCGTTATGTACTGCATACTCGCCGCTCCACGCGACATCGTCCCCCGCAATACCCCTCATTCGGACAAGGACACACTCAGACAGACAGGATCTGCACACGATTTCTCGAGCGAACCGTTCCGTGATATCACTCGAGCCGGCATACCCAGAATCAGATACACCTCTCTAGCTTTAAGTAGCCTGCGGCGATCCCGCCTCCCGGTATATATAGTCCTCTGCGCTAGCACGAATTTGGCCAGAGGCCGAGGCTGCGAGCAGCGCACGCACCTCTCTAGCGCTAGCGGAAATTTTGAACGGTATGTGAGTACCTGCGCACGTATGGTACGTGCGTACGTTCGCCGTAATTCCCCCCGAGGTGGAGCATCGTATATATCTGAGCTTTGATCCTCCATGTGTGCCCATATTCAATGAGTCAATGCTGATTCAAGCGCTGCGCCGATACCGAGGATGCACAGCCCATTCTCACTAAAATATATCACTCGATCAGTGACGACTCTATCTGGATATCTGTCTTGTCCTATGAAAGATCGCCTTCTAGCCTTCTTCGATAGGAGGATGATCGCCGTAGTGATAATATAATCGTGGCTGAGATTAACGAGACGCCCGTGCGCGCCTCGTCGGCGCTAGTTTCTCGTTCCACTTAATTTATGTTTGGGCTAGGCTATCTGGGTTCTCGAGCTACCACAAACAAACGCTCGTTTAGTCTTCTTACGTAGACTTTCGGAAATGGGTATTTTGGAGCGGGCAGAGGATATCTATCGAGGGCGTAGTCATCTCTACGTGGACTGTGCAGTGATTGCTTCAAGTTTGTATCTCGCCTGGGATTGAAGACTGAAGTACGATGTACACCCCGCAGCTCGCTGGCGGATGGGACTCACTGCCGGCAGATACTACTTATCCCAACGCCATGAAATTTCACTTACATACTACATTTACTACTTATTTACATAGACGCACTTTCTATGCGTCTCCCCCGCACCCGCATGACGATAATCAACCAGGATCTGCAAGCGTTTGATCTGATGGTGAGTCTATGTACCTACATACATACTGCCTCCGCAGCGAGAAGCATACGCCGTCATGCATCATGACCTCACCCGAGGGCGCGAGTCAGTGATCTCGACGCGGGTGGGAACTTGGAAGGGAAGGATAGATGGTGGGAAGAGATGTGGTAAGTGCGGTGGGAAGAGATGTGATAAGTAAGTGCGGTGGGAGGGAAGGGGATTTTCGCATGGCCGCGGTGATCTGGGGTGGCGTCGCACGGTCGTAGATAGAGTCTAGATAGTCGCATCGTGGATACATACTCAAGTCGTTGCATATATGTATCTGAGATGGCTATATACATACATGGTCCTGAGATGGGAAGGATGCTCAGTGATGTGGTGATCCTCTTCTGCAAGTGCGCAAACGCGTATGTAGTGTGGCCGGTGCCCGCCCCGGCGCAGCAACTACTCAGAGATTGCGTATGCTCTCCCTGCAGATGCTTATACATACTCTCTCCATTGTACTTTGTCAATGTTATGTAGAGCAGTCGCAATATCCTTATTCCCGAATCAGCAAGGGCAAGGAACACGTATACCTCTGCCTCCGCGTTCGCGTGGCCCATCGTCATTGACATAATTTCATTCCATAATGTCCGTTTTACATCCATTTTACATCCGTCAGCTCAGCAAGGCAGGAAAGGAGAGCCCGCCCGAATAGGAAGGTCGATTTTTTTTTTGGTGCCGCGTAAGCGCCCGTGCGGGCCGGCCCGGTAGTATCGCCGTTAAGTAGTGTTGGGTAAGTTAGGTTCGGTCGGCGGGGCCGTTGGAGTTAGAAATAGAATAGGTTGGGTCGGCGAGGCCGCACGGATGCGTTCCGCGTCGGCGTAGGTCAGCGTGCGTATGCGAGTGAGTGAGTCACAGCGAATGGGCCGTCCGGGTCGGCGCGTGCGACGGACCCTGGGGAAGGAGGCGAAGTCCCGGTTGGGGCGGCGCCTGGCTGGCTGGCCAGAGGCGGAGGCGGTGCGCGGATCGGCGTCGTCGTCCCCTTCGTAGTAACAGAGTATAGCTCTACTTACGACTAATACATAGGTAGTAGAGCAGGCACGGTCAGAAGGTAGACCAGACGAGTGATAGCACGCGCGGGCTGCAGCGCCCACCCAAGTACATGCCCATGTGCAAGTGCAAGGGCTTGGGCATCGCGGCGGTGTGCAGTGGGCATACCTGGTGGGCGGACTGATCCCGGCGACTTGAAAAAATCGAAATGCGTCCGTCGCCGCGCGGAGTCGGGTATCCGTGTACTCGCCCGCCCTTGGCACGGCGCTTCCCCTCCACCATATGTACATACTCGCCTGCTCCATGGGCGCGCGACGCAGGGACGACGACGCGTAGGCAGTCTAGTGGCACCCCTATGCAGCGTCCCGAATTAGCGCGCACCGGGGGCAATGGCCAGGCCACAGCCTAGCGGCTGCATCAGTGATGGCGGCGTTGCTGCGTTGGCCCCTGGCGTCGCGGGGCGCACCGCCTCGCTAGTCGCGAGGGACGGGCCGGGAAGGTTGGAATCCCAGGGCGAACTGCGGGAGACGCGGGATTGCACGATCCACGCTCCGCCCGGCTGTCTCCTGATCTGATAGGCTATCGCCCATCAGCGACTCGCCGTTCCCTCATAGCCTCGCCTGTCTGTCTGTCCGCCGAGCGAGCGAGCGACAGTGTCGCCATGCCCCCACCACCACCCAACTCAAATCCACCGTCGTCGTCCTCGGACGCATTCCACCACCCGCACCCGCACCACGCACAGACGTACCCCATCCCATCGCAGCAGCAGCAGCAGCAGCACCGCGCGCTCGACCAGCTGCCCTCGCGCAGCTCGTCGTTCGGGGCGCCGTATGCGCCCCCGCTGCAGGTCTCCACGTCGACCGCCTCCGCCGAGCACGACCCGAACGAGCGCACCGCCCGCCCCGGGAACGCACACGTCCATGCGCAGTTCCACGCCGCACTCGCCGACACGCACCTCCCGCTGCCCGCCTCCAGCAGCGCCAGCGCCAGCACCACCGACGGCGGCGCCCCCGCGCCGCTCACCCCGCTCGAGCAGGAGCGGCTCGCCCACCTCGACCGCCTCAAGTTCTTCCTCGCCACCGCGCCGTCGCGCTGGGACTCCGCCGCGGCGAACGCTGCGCCGGGGGAGTACACTGGGGGCGGGTATGGCGCAGACCCGCTGGGCCTGGGCGGGATGGACATCGCGGTGCCGCTCGGGTACGCCGCGCCGCCCGCGCACCCCGCGCTCAACCGCTTCCTCCTGCCGAATCAGGAGTACGTCACCTGCGTGCTGTGGAACGGCCTCTACCACATCACGGGCACGGATATCGTGCGCGCGCTTGTCTTCCGCTTCGAGGTGTGTCTTTGTGTCTTTGCGTCTTTGGGTTAGTGGCTGATGATAAGGGATAACGAAGGCCTTCGGCCGCCCAGTGCGCAACATGAAGAAGTTCGAGGAGGGCGTGTTCAGCGACCTGCGCAACCTCAAGCCCGGCGTCGATGCGTGTCTCGAGGAGCCCAAGGTGCGTCTGCGTCTCCCCTCCCCCCCCTCCCGCGGATGATCCGTGCTCGCCGCTCGCCTGCTGGCGGCGACGGCGACGGCGAATTGGGCTATATTGCGTCCCGCATTGGATTACATCATGCATGCCCGGCGGAGTTGGCTGGCGGAGTTCGTTAGCCCGCCGCCGCCGCCGCCGCCGCTGTCGTGCCCGGCTTCTCCCTTCTCATTAAGCGCCCCGGCCCGGCTGACCTTGCCTTTCACAGAGCCCGTTCCTCGACCTGCTCTTCAAGTACCAGTGCATCCGCACGCAGAAGAAGCAAAAAGTGTTCTACTGGTAGCGTTTCCCCATTTCTCGCATCGCATCGCATCTATTCTAAAGACAAGCGACGCAGGTTCTCCGTCCCGCACGACCGCCTCTTCCTCGACGCGCTCGAGCGCGACCTCAAGCGCGAGAAGATGGGGACCGAGCCGACGACGCACATCGCAGGCGAGCCCGCGCGCTCGTTCGCGTACGACCCGAGCAAGAGCCTCTACGAGCAGTTCGCGCGCGCGCACGGGGCGCGGGAAGGCGAGGACGAGCTGGACGCCGCCGTGCGGCGCATCGTCGAGCAGTCGGGCGGCGGCGGCGGCGCGCCCTCCACCTCCGCAGGGGGGTCGTTCCACGCGCGCGTCCCCCGCGGCGGGCTCCAAGCGCGCAGTGCGTCGAGGGGCAGTGGGGGCGCGGGGAGCAGCGCGAGCACGAGCAATAGCGAGGTGGAGGAGAGCGATGTGGATGATCCGATGACGGGCGACGAGGGGCCGAGTATACGCGGGGTCGCCCCAGCGACGGGGCTGTTCCTCCCCGCGCCGAACCAGGGGAGCCCGAATTATAAGCTCCGGCGGAAGAAGGGCGCGCGGGCGCCGAGCGCGCTGAGGCGCGGGAGCGAGGAGGCGGCGGACGAGCGCGGGCGCGACGCGGCGGGGATGGGCCATCACCACCACCACCGGTTCGCGAGCGCCTCGCGTGAGAGGGGCGGGGGAGGGGGTGGGGTTCCGGGCCCGGCGCATCCGAGTATGAGGGATGAGTTTAACCCGCATAGTCTCGCGGAGCAGGCGCGCCAGGCCGCGGCGCTGAGCGCGGCGGACATGTTCATCAAGCAGGCGAGGGGGGAGTTGTTGCCTGGGGATGGCGTCGTGCG
This sequence comes from Hypholoma fasciculare, assembly GCA_016801325.1. Lineage (NCBI taxonomy): Eukaryota > Fungi > Basidiomycota > Agaricomycetes > Agaricales > Strophariaceae > Hypholoma > Hypholoma fasciculare. Next base: position 24,918 of record JAEKIV010000393.1, read on the forward strand.
CGCGCCGCGTGCGCCGGCGGGGCCTGTGCCTGAGCCGGTGGTGAGCTATAGCGGCGGGGCGCCGTCGGCGCTTTTGTTGGGTGGGGGTGGGGGGAGGTTTGTCAGTGGGTATACGCCGGGTGGGCAGGGACATGGACATGGGAGGGCGAGGAGCTACGATTTTGGAAGGGACGGGGAGGGCGGGCAGCCGCCGCCGCAGGTGCCGTCGCAGATGCCGGCTCAGCAGCAACAACAGCAGCAGGACCCACAGGGCCAACAACAGCAAGGGCAACCGCAACCGCAACAACAAGGCGACATGGGGACCGCGCAATACGAGACGCTCTCGCCGGACGGCAAGGTGCGCGCGTTCGTGTGCCCGCTGTTCTCGTGCGGGCGGCTGTTCAAGCGCATGGAGCACCTGAAGCGGCACCTCCGCACGCACACGCTCGAGAAGCCGTTCGCGTGCGCGCGCTGTGCGAAGCGCTTCTCGCGCTCGGACAACCTCAACCAGCACATGCGCACGCACGAGAAGCCGCCGTCGGCCCTCGGCGCGTTCGACCCCGCGTCGGCGGCGGGGATGCACCACCAGGCGCAGGCGCAGCACGCTCAGCACGCGTCCGACCCGAATGCGGCGTATGATTTGGGGTACGACCCCTCCTCTGCCCCGGGATGGGGGTCAGACGCCTCGACGGAAGACGACGAGGACTTCTTCCCCTCCTTGCTCGCCCAGGGCGCCGCGGGCGCCGGCGGGGCGCATTACGCCGGCGGCATGCTCGACCTCGGCGCGCTCGGGCTGCAGGGCGGCGGCCCGCTGAGCATGCTCGACTGCGAGGTCGAGATCGCGGGCGGCGTGCTCGATGTGCCGGGCGACGAGGAGGGGCTGCTGAGTGCGGTGGATGGCGGGGTGGTGTGGAGGCATGGGGGCCCGGGGATGCAGCTTGGGCAGGGGATGGGTGGGCAGATTGGGCAGGGCCAGCAGGGGATGGGTGGAGGCGGGCAGGGCATGGGTGGGGGGATGGACACGGACGGGTATTATTCTGGGTATGGCGCACCACAACAACAACAATCGTCCAACGAGTACGGAGGCGACGCGCAGTGGCTCCCGCGCGCACCACAGCCGCCGACGACGTCGAGCCCCGCGTTCAGCCAGCTGAGCATGCCCTCGCCGCCGCCGAGCAGCACGCGCGCGCTGCTCCGCGGGATGCAGCACCACGGGAACCACCTCGGGCAGCTGCACCCGCTCACGCACCTCCCGCTGAGCCAGCAGCTCCCGCACCACGGGCTGCACACGCAGCAGCAGCAGCAGACGCCCCTTGTCTTCCCGACGGCCCTGGGTCTGGCGTTCGGGCACGGACACGGGCATGGGCACGGGCATGGACATTCCTCCTCGGTCTCGTCGAACAGCAGCAGCGGCGTGGGGGCGTCGTACGACGACTACGGCCCTGGGGGCGCAGGGACGTCGCTCTCCGCCCCATCGCACAAGCAGGCGTTCGACCACGCGGCGCTGTACCCCCCCTCGCTCCTCGAGTCGTCCTCCTCCTCCCTAGGCGGCGCCGGGGGCGGGGTCGGCCCGATGCGGAGGCACAGGAGCATGACGCCGTCTCTATCGCGCGCAGGCGAGCCCGTGCGCCGCCCGCTCACCGCCGCGGGGGGCCCGGGCGATGGGTCTCCCGGGTCGCAGAGCGGGGTGCTGGGGGGGAATGGCGGGAATGGTACAGTGGGGATGGGGAGGGGGTATCATCCCTATGCGGCGTATAGCAATAGCTCCTCGCGCGCGGGGTCGACGACGAACAGTCCGCTTGTGCACCCCATCGCGCTCTCCGGCGGCGGCGGGGCGGAGTACCCTACGGGCAACGGCGGCGGCGGCGGAGGGGGTGGTGGGGGTGCGAGGCCGGAGTCGCGCGGCTCGGCGTACGGCGGGCTGCACGAGCAGCTCATGCTGCACATGAACCTCGACGCGTCGTCCACCTCGAGCGCCAACGCCCACGCCAACGCCGGTGGCGGCGCGGGGAGCGTCTTCGGCGAGCCGGCGTTCCGCAGCGGGTCGCCGGCGTCGTTCCACACCGAGTCGCCGGCGGCGTTCCCTGTCGAGCTGCCGTTGTCGTCGTCGTCGTATGGCAGTAGCGGGCTGGGCAATGGAGGAGGGGGCGGGCAGCACGCGGCGACGATGCCTGCGTCGTATGGCGCGCAGGCGTTTGATGGGTATTATGCGCAGCAGCATCAGCAACAACAACAGCAGCAACAGCAAGCGCATATGCACCAGCAGCAGCACGCGACGCTGTGATGCGGGGGTGTTACCCCACTAACTCGATTTGACTTTCCTTTCTCATTATTTATTCATCTCCAATCCAAAGACAACAACAACACCAATAACCACGCTAATACCCCCCTCCCTCTCACCCTCTCACTCTCCCCTCCCCGCCTCTCCGTCAGCCTGCTCTATCTATCTATTTATCGCGCCTCTAGTAATCCGTCCATCCGTCTGTGTATTGTACCGCCCCCCTCTATTGCTTTCTCGTCTGTATCCTTTATATCTATCTTCCTTCAACTCTCTCTGCTTTGCTTTCGTTTCTCCCTTCCTCCGAATATCCTTTTTCTCTCTTTTTCGTTTATTTTATTTACGCGTTTTCCGTTTACCGCTGCTCCTGATCCGATGATTGAATTTTGTGCTGTGGTTAACTGAGTGCTTGTTTCGCTTCGTTTCAGTTTCTCTTTTCGTCGATACTTATATATATACTGCAGGATCGCTATTTAATTAGTCGCCCAATGGGCGGAATAAAATATCATTATTGAACTCTTGATAGGTGTGGGTTGCGAATTGGACAGCGAGACTCGAGAGCCTGGACTTGGTCAAGGCATGATGACAGTTATGATGCCACAGCCTTCTCCATGCACTGCAGTAGGCTGTACATACATATGTTTTTCCAGTTCAGCGGGTATTCTCACTCTCTCCGATCTTGTTAGTACCTCCCCTCTTCTCCGTGTGTTATGGCTGAGGTCGGGGCCGCCGTTTTGTGCGGTGGTTTCGCAATGGCTGCTGCTGGCTACGCCACAAGCGCCGGGTTCGCAGTTAGACACGAGGCTGCACGCACACCCGCTGCACGCTGAAAAACCAGTGCCCAATACATATAACTCCCTACGATGGGGCGTATTGGAAACATAATACCAGCGATACTTGTTTGGTGCAGCGTGTGGCAATACGCATAGTTGACAGCTGGTCAAACTTATTTTAAATTCAACCTGCGAACGCTGTTCTTCCGCTGTCAAAGTCATTATTTCAACATAAAACCCCAATGATTTTGAGCCTACATGATCCCCACTTAAATTATCCCGTCATTGTGTTCTTTATTATTGACAAGAAACCATGAACTCCGCGACAGCATTCGAATTTTTGCTTCGAGATACTTATCAAAAGGAATACTTAAATAAAATCTGTCCCTAGTAAATTAATTTGAATTGTTAATAGAAGCCTTACTGCATCGCTTTTACCCAGATACACATATATAGTGGCAAGGTGTACTTACATTGCAGTGGGTGTGCAACCTAAGTGGTATATACTATAAAATAGGCCTGACTCATTGCAGACAAGCATCTTGAAGTTCTTTCCTCGCTGTTTTTCCGTCTTATCTGGGTCTCATGCGCTCTTGTCATGGCTGAGATCGGTGCTGCCCTCTTGGGCGGCGGTTTCGCGCTCGCCGCTGCGAGCTACACCTCATACGCCGGGTTCACAGCTCGGCACGAGACTGTTCACGCTCACCAGGTCGCCGACATGAACCGCCTTATAGCGGAGTTTGAAAATGCGTACAAGAAGAAAGAAGTTAAGCAAGAGGAATGGGAATTGTTTTCGATTATACGTGACAAGTAAGTTGACATGTGCTGGATGTATCTATCTGTTATCTAATGGTGGTCCAGAGCGCGAGAGGTGGAAGCAAAGTATGAAGACAGTATCGAAACGTATAAGGAGACCCCATTGTATCGGTTTATTGCTAAATGGAAAGCAAGGCATCAAGTACAAAAGGAAAAGAAAGAATTGCGACGTCAAAATAGATTGCTAAGATCACACCATAACGTATGTACATGGCACACAGATGGGAATGATTCCGCTGATAACAAGTCTGCGAACATATCAGAGTTGCTCGTCGAGCGTATCGTCCATATCCGGGGAACAAGGATGCTCAGCATGCTCAGCACTATCTTCCGCAAGCTATACAGACGTGGATGAGACTCGGAAATGGGTGTTAGCTTGGGCTAAACAGGTGGCCGACTCGGATGATGGGCATGATTCAGAGGTCCAACTCTGTGCCACCTTCCGCTTGATTAAGAAAGGCCGCAAACTGACACGCAAGGCGCGGGCGGCTGTGAGGCGACGCAATGCGTCACGCAAGAGTGGCGGTGGCGAAGCGGGTTCTAACTCTACTTTGGGCAGCCTGAATGCGAATACAAGCAAAGTACTACAGGATAGCGCTGGCCATGGCCCGCCGGGGTCTTCCGTTTCGGACATGAACAGTGGGACGTGCTATTCTTGGATACACGTTGACCCCTGCGCACAACTTGAGGAGAACACCAGCCTAAGCCGCGAGCCCACTATCCGTCCTAATAGCGGTTCTGGTGATACGCTCGTTTCGCCGCGACCGGAAATGGGGTCCGAGGTGAGCTGTAACGACGGGGTGCCGACGCCGTCGGTGTTATTGCCTCAAGACGTTCGAGGTGGGGGGAGGGGTGCGAGGAGGGGTGTGAGGCGCTATAAGGCTGGTAGTGACGCAGACAGCGAAGGAGGAGCGTGGGACAGCGGTGCAAGTAATGCAGACGATGAAGATGGCCTCGCGTCCGCGTCCTTTGGGCCGATATACCGCACCTTGGGTCAGGTGTCGCAACATAAAATATGCGTAGAGAACGCCTCCACTTCAAGAATCCTTGTGGGGGGTGCGCAATGGTCAGGCGAGTACGACGAGGCGTATTTCCAGGTCCCGCACGAGCCCACTGCGAACCCAGTATCCCCCCAGCCAAGCACGCAATCAAGCCCTGGTTTCCACGCCCTGCGCGATATGCAAGAGCAATCACAACACCCCCAACATCCGCACCATCACACCATAGAAGATCACAGCCCCGCACTGGGGCTCGGACTAGATCTAGACCACGACTGCGCACGCTTTGCGTCTTCGGATGCCGCACGGGACTTCGGGCAGTTGGATGGGCACCAGAATCAGGGGGAGACTGAGGGGGAGTATAGCGTGGGCGAGAGCACGGGTGAGGAGTTTGGCGGCAAATCTCTGCGCACATGGCTTGCACGCGCGCCTCCTCCCAGTGAAATCCCGGAGTTCAGTGAACCGAACATGCCCTCCTATCCGACGTGTATGCTTCTGCAACATGGTATTCATATGCAATCGCACTACCCATTTCACCATCTACAACACTTCATCCATCTACTTCGCTCCGGTCTCGGCCACGGGTATTACTTGCGCTGGCCGTACAGCGGGCAGCACATGAGCTTTCCCGCGGCTGTCCCCATCAGCTACCTGCCAATTCCCGGCGGCCACGCCAATGTTGGCAGTTTGGTGGCGTACGGCGGAGAAGAGGGTGATGAGACAAGGAACGACGGCGCGAATGTGCAGGGAAGAGGAGATAATTTCTACGTGGCAACGATACCTGCGACATCCGGAGAAAGCACATGTGGTGTAGGGGGCACAACGACAATTCCCGCGGCGCTTGGTGGGTATGCCCTCAATGGATTCTACGCACCAGTGCATGAGTCTATGCTGCGCCGCCATCCAACGCTGTGATGCGTACGAATTGCCTGTTTTATTTATTCTACTAGAGACGCTGCCCCTTAACTAACTCCAAATTCACATTGTATTTTTAGCAATATTATTTGTGGTAACACACTGCTCGTCTTGTGGCGGCCAGTGCTTATAATAGTTATATATATACCCCAGTAAATACATATTATGGACAGCCCTAAGCTGAGTAAAATATTGTTATTGACTAGTGACTGCCGTTGGCCTCCTCAAGCAGGGTGAAGGACGTGCCACTTGCGCTCCGGAATCAAGTCTGTAAAAAGTTTATCTTCCAATTTCCCACAGCACTTTCTGGTGGAAAGTGAAATTCCAAGGGCAGGAGATCTATATTGATTATATACAGAGAAGTCTGGCTACTTTTCTATATCACACTACTGCATATCGAGCACCTTTAAGGCACCAGGGAGTTCATCCCACACGTCTTGTCTGGCATTTATCTTTAACGGGCATCAGGAAATTAGCGTGGCATTGAGCGTGGCGAGCGTGGTGACGGATGTGATGAGCGTGGCTGTACCCGACCGCGCAG
>JAEKIV010000394.1:0-31168 GCA_016801325.1 Hypholoma fasciculare
TTTTTTTTTTTTTTTTTTTTTTTTTTTTTGACAGATCCTGCTTCTCTTCGTCCATGACCCACTCGTCCAAATTACATCACGCATCATCTGAAAATAGCCTGATTACTGCTCTATGACATCCCACTTTTGCAAAGCCTATAGGTAGGCGTCGGTCTGAATCTGCATCTCAACTCAAACATGGCATGATATAACATATTTCATACTTTTGCTATCAAATCCTTTTGGTATGTATGCGACGAGTAGAAAATTAATAAAAAAAGCTACAAAAGCGACCACCGCGGAATATATACAGTACACCACTCCGCACCCTACTGCTCACTCACAAACACCGCTGCCATTCCCATCCCCGAGCCGATACACATGCTCGTTACAAACAGCTTGCTGCCCGTCTGCTTGCAGATGTTCAGGCCGGTGGCGACCTGGCGTGCACCGGTGCAGCCTAGGGGGTGGCCAATGGCGATGGCGCCACCATTAGGGTTCACCTTTTCGAAGGGGATGTTCAGGTGCTGGATCGAGAACACGGCCTGGCTGGCGAACGCCTCGTTGATCTCGTAGAAGTCGACGTCGGCCTGCGAGATGCCTGCGAGCTCGAGCACGCGGGGGATGGCGTAGGCGGGACCAACGCCCATGATGCGCGGGGGCACACCGATGCTCGCGGCGGTGACGAACTTGCCGACGATAGGAAGTCCGAGGCGCTTTGCGACGGAGCGGCGCGCGAGAAGGACGGCAGCGGCGCCGTCTGACACTTGCGAGGCGTTACCTGTGGACAGTTAGTACATGGTATAGAAGAAAAGCGAGATGGCGCATACCGGCATGGGTGACACCGTCCTTGGAGAAGGCTGGCTTGAGCTTGGCGAGGCTCTCGGCCGTGACACCATCCCGGATGCCATCATCCTGGTCCACGACGATCGTCGACTCCTTCTCCGTCTTGGGGTCAGTCCACTTGACAGTGATGGGGACGATTTCATCCCTGAACTTTCCCGCCTTGTTCGCAGCCGCGGCCTTCTGGAAGGACTTCGCGGCGAATTCGTCCTGGATTTTGCGAGTGATACCGTAGTCCTTGGCGACATTCTCAGACGTGATGCCCATGGGCAGCAGGCAGTCCTCGGCATCCTGGTTCTCGAGAATCTCGTCCGCGATGCTCGGTGCGGCGCCTGCACCGTACCCGTGGGTCATCGACTCAACACCAGCACCTACGAAGGGAGCATCAGTAATCATACAATTATACCACTAATCGAGAATACACACCGATACCAATGTCAATCTGCCCCGCACGAATTTGGTTGGCTATTTGGTTGATGGCAGTGAGACCGGATGAGCACTGTCGGTTGACGGTGTTGATAGAAGTCTCAACAGGGATGCCAGCGTGGAGTGAAGCCATACGCGCGGCCGAGGCGCCTCCGCCAGGGGGTAGAACATTGCCGACCGAGATGTCCTCAATGAGCTTGGGGTCGAGGTTGACCTTGGAGTACACGGCGCGGAGAACATGCGAGAGGATGAGCTCGGGCTTGGTGTCCTTGAATCCGCCCTTCTTGCCCTGAGAAATTGTTGGTTTGGATGTATGAAGCAACAACGTCAGTGTCTGACCTTTGTGATGGCAGAGCGCACGGCCGCGACGATGACAACGTCGTTATCGCTCTTCTGGAGAAGAGCAGCCTTTCCTGACGAGATTTGAGTAGACATAGTGGAGGATATGGTAGTGGTGGATGAGAGAAGACCGCGATGCTCCTTTATAAGCGTTGTATCACTTTAGCCGGATCTCCAATCACATGTTCACCGGCATGAAGCCACCTCGGCAACCCACAATAACCGTGTACAATTTGGCCCCTCCGCGATTAGATGACTGGGTTTCAGCGTATTTTTTGCGTACATTTACATGTTGTCGCTCATGGGATCCCCCACAGCGGTGTCCCCGTCTGTCCCCGTGGGGAGTGTAGACTCCTGAGCGGTTCCATCATTCACGTGAAAGTTCATCAAATCGCTAACCCTAACCACACAAGGTTGAACACCTCTTTTCAGCTCTTTTCCTTGTCCTTTTTTGCCTTCTGTTGCTCTTTTTCCATCCATCAATTTCTGTTTTCTATCATGGTCGCATCGGTAGACCACTTGTGATTACTTGTCGGCAGAACGCAGAAAGACTCTGTCATGGACGTACTGGCAGTACTTGGGCAGTACCATCACTTGCCAGGAAACTTGAACTCGGAGTTGGCACTACGCACTATGCACGCCTCTTCCAAGCTCGCGCAGATTTGCGACTCGTGAACGACTTCAATAAAACACAGCAAATTGGAATATCTGAGGGTTACTGTGATGGGTTTACCTCGGGCCGGGATGGGAATTGGGTGGGAGTAGGTGGGAGTCTTCCCGAGTTCACGTTCATCTTCGACGTCCAATAGCCCACTAGCTGCTCAAATTGGGGGCCGAAAAGGTGTGGCTAATACTACTACGAAGCAGCGTCATCCATGTAGATGAAATCCTTCCTGAATCACACAATCAATATCCTTTAAAACATGGCAAGTCTCGACACTCTTCCAGAGGACGTTATTCTGGCAATAGCATCTCATGTAAATGACTCCTATTTATTGTTCTAATTGTAAACCCCAAATTGATTGAATTATCTTAGATGGATCGCCGGGATAGCTTGAGCCTTCGACTCGTTTGCCGCTACCTAAGTGTTACTGCGGCGGCGCATGCGTTATCGTGTCTGCCCATCAATCTCCGCCGTCATAACTACACTACGGTGACGGAGAAATTTGAAGCATACGCACGTCGGACAACCCCAGGCGCTTTCTTTGCGCGAACAGTATCGATATCATCGCTTGCATGTACTATCAAATCGACGGCGGGGCTGGAAGAAAGCGAGAGTTATGCAGAATCCATGTCAGTGCTCGAACGGGACACACACAAATATCTGCGTGAGCTACTTCTCTCAGCACTTCAGGCATTGAATATCCGTTCTCTTGAGTAAGTGTCATATGATTATATAGTTGTAAACTGAGCTAATTTTATGTTCACCGCAGGTGGAATACGTGCACGGACGATCCGCCTTGGGCTTTCGATGTCATTTCCAGACATCTCGCTGCACATCCCGTACCTGACTTATCACTCAATTTTGGAAAAGGCATTGCTCCGTCTGGCGTTCTCCCGGGGGGATTTGGTGGCCTTCAACGACTCACTCTAAATGGAATGGATATCATCCGGTTCCACATCTTCGTCCCTCGTTTAATGGAGCTTCGTAGCAAAATAAGGACGATAATTGAAGCCAGCCCGAAACTGGATACTCTCATCATCGATGCTGCCCCCGCCTACTCTGTTGCTGACCACAGACTGGACCTTCACCACTTTCTCCCGGACGAGGCTAATACATCTACCACCAGGCCTCTCGCGATCAAATCTCTGTCGCTCCGACTCAGACACATTGTTCTGCAAGACCAGACGTTCTCACACCTACAATCTCTTGAAAATCTGTCGATTACATCTTACGGTCGTAGTCCAGGCCAGCTTGGCCAAATCTGGAGCAATTTGCGAACAAAAGGCATCAAGTTGAAGAAGATCACAACAAGCATAATCGATGTTGAGATAAAGCTGCTGGAGTACTTGGAGTTTTGTTATGACGCGCTCACCGAATTAACTTTGGATGCCGGACAGCCCATATCGTATACTAGTTCCAGCAGATCCGGCAGGAATGCTACCCACTTCTTTGCTCATGTACTTCCAAAACTGGCTCCTATGCTTGAGGTACTTCATATACGAGCCCCAGAACCTGATGGCTGGTGCTTTAGCCGTACAAATTATCCTGCCTTCGCAAGTTGCCAAAATTTGAAAGAACTCTCTGTATCTATCATTGACTTAACCCAGCCACATAGTAGACCTATGCAAGTGAGTGTGTTTGCAATTCTTTTTGGCTCACTCACCTCATATCTTCGCAGTTATTACTTGAGAGGGCAAAGGCCGAACTCCCCAGAAATGTCCGAGTAAACGTTTTTAACGCATGTTGGGTACCTATGATCGGATAGTTAAATGTAGCATAACTTACGGTAGACTATTTATTCATCCTTGCATATACACTGAATTGGGCTTTAAGTAATGGATTATGGGGTATCAATATCCTACTGGCGTTTACATGGAGGAACTACACTTCGTGCAAACTGCTCTCCCTCTTCTCCTGGAACAGCAGCGGTTCGCAAACCATAGCACCCCTATTCTCACCGGCCACATTTACCAAGGTACCCCCGAACGGCGTCTTCAGCACGAAATGGTCGCCCGACCGCCGTAGCACAATCTCGGGTGTACGGCGCATGTACCCGATATCCAGACATGCTTCAGTTGTAACGTGCGTCGTCGCGAGCACCGCGCTGAGGAACGAGCTGCCGTAGTAGCTCATCGGCTTCCCCAGCGTCACCGCGCCGATGAGAACCGCGAGCGCAAATGGCAGGGCAACGAGAAACAGCTGCATGTACGACACTGCCGCGACTGTGTGCGTCGTGTCGATGAGGACCGAACTCCGCGTGCCCCTGACTATCAGCGCACGCGAAACGAGCAGCTGGTCGAGCTGCTTGTAGTTTTCCGTGTACCAGTCGAGGCCCGCCTGCTCCAGTGCTCCCGCGCTCGTGTTCATCGTCCCGTCGCCGAGGATGTCTGTCATGATCGCTACAGCGGATATGTCGATCTGCCCGAGGAATGGGCCCGTGGCAGGGACCGTCTGATTCTCCTTGACCGCTGCGGTGTTGCAATTCGTCTGGCGCTCCACGCCGTACACGGTGTTATGATAGACGAGAGCGCACGGCTCGGCAGGTGTCGGCGGCGCGGCGAGCGTCTCGGAGGTGATGAGCACGGTGTCCGTCACCACGCTGCGCAGAACGGAGTATAGCGTCTCGCCGGTGCTTGATTGGATGTTGAGGAATTCGGCGCTCAACGCGTAGACAGTGTCGTTCTGCTGAATGAAAGACCCAAACACGTAGCTCGTCCCATTCGCCTTCGCACTCAGCACATGGTCCACGAGGACCTGCACCGCCGTCGAGAGTGTCGCGTTCGCGTCGCCCGAGGGCCCTGACCACACCCTGCGGATGAGGTCCGTGATCTCTGCGTCCTCCAGGGCCGGGATGCCAAGCATCGTCGCCTTCAGCGTCGTGTGCAGGAACGTATGCCGCCTGGTGCCCTTTGTCACAGCGAACACCTGCTTCATGATCGCGGTCTCACCCTCCCTTTGAAGGTTGTACCACGGACTATCCTTCCGGTTCGGATAGAGGTACTCTGCGTGGTCGCGGTCCCACCAGATCTGGGGCATACCCATCGCCTGCTCGAAAATGTTCATCGAGTTGCTGTTGTTCGTCGCGCATGCCCAGCCCTGGACTTGTACCCCCGGCAGCCCACTCGGCGCATTGCCAACCCCACAACCAGCCCATACCATGATCGACTGGTCAAGGCCAACGGCGAACCCATCTGTGTCGAGCCATATACGCGGCGCCGAGTCGGGGTCGGTCAGTGGAACTTGTTCAGGAACGACTTCCGCGGGCTGCAGCTGGTAGATTCCGGGAAGGGAGAAGTTGAGCCCGCTGGCGTACAAGTTGGTGCCGAGCGTGGTCTCGATATCGACATCGCTGACGTTATTCGGGATGAACGTCACGTACGCGGGATTCGGGAGCATCTGCGGAGACAGGGTATCTGCTGAAACTCGCTGAGTCCGCAGAACATATCCGGGGGCATCGAAGGCCCAGATGAGCGAGTCGTAGAAACCTGCACCAAACGTCAGCGCCGCGAATAGCAAGACGAGTACGGCCTGCTTGTTGACCCGATCGACGACGAAGAAGGCTTTCTGGATGACGTCCTCCGCGAACATCAGAAAAGACGTGTAATCTTGTTGCCTGAAGGCGATGAAAGCGAAGGTCCTAAAGACGACGAAGTTGAGCACAATGGCAGAGACGCGGAATACTATGTTCTTGACGGCATTCTGGGAAACGGAGATTGTCGAAGCAAAGAACGCATTATGTGGGAGCATGGGTGGTCGTGGTCTTGTCGTTCCAGAGAGCCAGGGGATATAGAGTGACTGCGCTGTCTACCGTCGACCATTGTAAGCGATCCGTCTCGGGAAAAGTACGATGGGTGATGGCATAAGGCAAGCCTACTTGGGCTGAGGTGTGCCTGAAATTGCGATGACTCCGCGTGTGCGGAACCAGGCGGGACCTTCAAACACATGCAAAAAGTGAGTTGAAGAGGCTTGAAGAGGCCAGTGGCACATACTACTCAGACTACGAGTCTAGATATTAGAATATCATGGCCGAAGGTCGAATTTGAGACGTTTCCATGTTCGTCGACGTGAAGTTTGCTTGAATCTGCCAAGACCGCCAAGGCTATTTGTGTCGTACACCGGAATGGTATGGCAAGTGCAGGGCACTGTGCAAGTTCACAACCAACAACCAACAACCAACTTGAACCAGGTCTCGCGTCGAATCTCCGTGTCTCGAATACGCTGGAAGATAGAATAATGAACTTGTTGATTCCCACCGTGCTCCTGGATTGCTCGACTCAGTAAACTTGCAGGCCAAAATAATCGAAGAGCAAAGGACATTGATTATCCTTCTGAAAGAATGTCTTTCAATTTTTATACCATGTATACACTTGGCACACATATTGGCTTGCGCAAAGTACTTGCATATTTTTCAGGAACACACCACTACGCCAGCAGCAGCCTAGCTGCGATAGTCCCCATTGATTCTCACATACTCCTGCAAAAGCACCAAAACATCAGCCGCCTGCGACACACACACACGCACGCCACACTCACATAGCTGAAGTCGCACGTCCAGTACTGCGCCTCGCCCTCCCCACCCATACCCATCTCTACGAGGACCTCAAAGTCTTCCAGACTCAAGATCTCCTTTGCACGCTCCTCGTCGACTTTTTCTGGTTCACCGTTCACGAGGACAGGTAGGCCCGCGGAGCCGTCGGACGGCACGAAGGTGACATTCACCTTGGTTGGGTCAATCACCGGAACAGCACCGTCTGCTCCTGAGGGTTGCAGAGGAACGGATCCTGTCGCAGCAAGAATACGGCCCCAGCTGTAGAATATCGCATGAGGAACTTTCCCGAGCAGTTGGATGTCTACTTACTTTGCATCCTCACCGTAAAGCGCTGTTTTTACGAGTGCAGATGTCGAGATGCGGGAGGCGATATTGTGCGCGTCTTTATATGTTGGGGCACCCTTACTTCTCAATAAGTAGATAGTAGACTTTCAAACGCAGGATCTCAACGTACCTTGACAGTAACGGTGACAAATTTCGTCGCGCCCTCCCCATCCCGGACCACCAATTTTGCCAAATCCGCCGCAAACGCCGTCAGCTCCCGCTTGAAGACATCATATGCATCCGGGCTCGTCTCCTCGTCGATCACTGCGGCCCCGTTCGAAGCAGCACCATTAGCCAGCACGTAGATTGAGTCGTTCGTTGACATGTCGCCGTCGACACTGATCGAATTGAAGCTGCGGTCCACTGCGTATGTCAGCGCACTTTGCAGGCTGCGCGGGGACACCGCCGCGTCGGTCATGATGCATCCGAGAAGTGTGGCGTGGAGTTGCTTCGTGCTAGCGAAGGTCGTCAACGCAGGCCCCATATTTGGGTGGATCATCCCAGCGCCCTTGTCCATGCCCGCCATCCGGTACTCATTGGCACCGATCTTGAACACGCGCGAGCGCAGCTTGGGGAACGTGTCGGTAGTCATGAACGCCTGCGCCGCACGCTCCCACGACGCAAAGTCGGAGCCCATAGTGCTCCTCGCCGCGCGTATGCCATCCACAATCTTCGATATGGGCAGGTTCTGCCCGATGACGCCTGTGGACATGACGAGCGTCTCGTGCTCGAATTGGTGCGTGCTTTTTGCGGACAGAAGCTTGTCCGTCTCCTTGACCATCGTCCACGCGTCGTCCATGCCCTGCTTTCCGGTCACAGCATTTGCGCAGCCACTGTTCACGACGACCGCGCGGGCGTATCCGCCATTTCGTTTGAGAATTTCGTCGGAGACGACGACAGGGGCGGCTTTGAATGCATTTCTGGTGAAGCAGCCGGCCGCAGAAGTGGGATGTTCTGAAGTTGAGAGAATGACGGCGAGATCAGGAACGCCTGCCTTCTTCTTCACGCCTGCGTGGAGGCCTCCAAGGACAAATCCGGCTGGGAAAGACGAAGTCGGTAGTACGCCATGGTGATGCGCTTTGGGCGGGCCAGCTTTGAGAGTGATAGTCGAGAGAAAGCGCTTGGACACAAACGACGACATGGGTGTTGGAAGGTAGCTCCAGCTAGCACGCTATTTATCGCGTTCCACAAGCTCGGAAACAGGAGCCGATAATGCTATTGGATTGACGGCCTGTGCTATGCATAGCTGAGTTTAATACGCTGAAAGGAAGCAAGTGAACGTGCCTACATTGCAGGCGGATGACTGGGTGTTTCAGGAAAGCGATAGAGGGTGGGATATAGTACGATCTCTACGACTGTGGAAGAAAGATAGATCAAAGACAGGATACCTCTTGAGTCTGAGCGCGATTTTTTGTTGGAAATTTGGTTTGCCGACGGCCCCTGTTCGGAAGGGGAGTTTCCGGGCATGCCGAATTTAATGAGCAGTTCACACGTAAGAGTTTTGAGCTGAATTGCAAGTCAAGGAGATCGAAGAATAGGAACATCTGGAAGTTTGGGGCTGATTTGGGCGTTATGAATTCAGAAATTATGTCGATCAACTATAAATACTATTGAAGTACAGTCGGAGATGGGTTAGATTCTTTCTTACTCATAACTCGAAGCAGAAAAATCATTTCGAGCAATTGGAAGATCGACTTGAAATCATTCACTTTTCGGTTCAACTAAAAAGTGATCGTTGGGTGAGATAATCTTGTTACTACAGGCCCTATTTCTTCTATGAGAACGATAGCGAAACTTGCTATGAATTATTGGATATGCGTGAGTGAGGACTGTATGAGCGACTGTACAATTGCCCTGAAGAGCGGGGGTAAATTGGGATGCACCGCATTCAAGAATGATTTTCAGTAGCTGAGCCACCCATGAGCATCGAATAGGCCCACTACGTCGGCAAATATTTCTTCAGCCTCTTTGTAGGTAATTCCTAAGAGCTCCTTGCTTTTCTCGTTCTTGAAAATTGACGTTACTGTCCTGTCTAACTCTGGGTTTCCGCGAGGGAGCTTTCCAGAAGCATAATATTTCGGATCGATGGAATTGATGATATCACCTATAAATGTGATCAGTAGATAATACAGCTCGTTCATCGCTCCGTGCTCAATCGGACTCACGAGTGTGCTGCCAAGTAATCTGACCTGAGGGAATAGACGTATATAATTAGCTATGGTTTCCTCTCGAAACGATCAGTTTTAGAATCCAACCTGATGAAATGATCATTCGCTGTCCACCAACATTCTCTTTCCTGAGTGCAAGTGAATGAGCCTTCGCCATATCTGCAATATGCACCACAGAGTAAGAGCCCTTGAGGAAGTCGTCGGGCTGGTTGCTGAATACCAGTCGGTACCATATCAGCATCGAGGTATTCAGATCAGAAACGCTCTTAGGCTCTTCCAAAGGCCGCTGTCGACGTATTAGCCAGAGAAATTTCCTCGAACAAGAATCGCCCGTACCCCAAGAGCCTGTAGGAGTTGTTAAATATAAAGATGAGTGTAAGGCAAACAAAAATACGGACCAATGCCGGGCAGAGGGCGACAAGATCCCACGATAACTCGTTTTTGCGGGAGTTGTAGAACTCCGTAGCAGCTAGGTAAGTGTATTAGAAATTGGAGGCCGTCATTAGGAATAACTTCGACTGACTTTGTTCCGCCAATGTCTTCGACGCGTTATAAGCCTCGGTCCCGCTCGCCTTGCTTCCTAAATTTCCTACGATTCGTACACATTCATCTCCCCAATCGCTCTCGTCAAACGTCCTTTGCTTCCACGGTTTAGTAGGCGGAGTCAGTACCGCGCTGACTGACGAAGTCAGAATAAAACGCTTGAGCTGGGGGCTACGGCGCGACAAGAATGTTCAGTGAGTGTCTAACGCAGGGCGGATCGTCATCGGACTGACCCTGCTTTGACCGCACTTTGCAGGATCTGCAGCGTGCCTTGCATAGCTGGAACGATATAGTCTTCGATTCGACCATAGTTGAATTAACTAGCCAGATTACTCAGTAGTCCAGACAGCTTACCATCTGGATCTCCGCCGGTTCCAGCAGGGAAGTGCGCCGGCGACGCTGCATGCACGATAGCATCGACGCCCAGCACAACCTCGTCGTACGCGCCTTCCTATGTATTTTCAACCAACAAAACACGCATTAGCCAGAAAGCGACGACCTAAAGCATAATAAGCGCTTTTGCACCTTCAACATGTCTGGAACGACCACGAAATCGAACTTGGCGCCGTACGACGCGAAATGGGACGTCATGTGTTTACCCTTCTCCGCCGATCGCACTACCCCACGGATAGCGTAGCCATCGTCGAGCAGCGTGCGTGTGACCCACATGCCAACGTAGCCATTCGCGCCCGTAATGAGCACCGTCGAGCCAGCGGGGACGATGGGCATAGTTAATATTGATGCAGTCCTGGTCTAGGAGAAGATCGATATTGCGCGGGGTAACTTTGATGTCAGTTGTAACCTGATTTCGAAAATTGAACCCGATTATCAGTAATCTAAGTCGCACAGTCTACCCGAGACTTACCAAGAAACCACATGCACGTTCGTTTGGAAAGATGCTTCGGCCGCGCCCGGTTCTCATGTCGTTTGAAGGTAACTGACAGGCATAGCTTCGAAGAAGAAATAGACAACCACGTGGAGCGACTGATCAGAACACTATGATAGGTATAGATCAGTCGTATCGTGCACTTCACTTACATAGCTTTCGACTTTAGCGGGATGGTGATGGTCCTATAGGCTATGCGCCGCAGTGCGCAGCGTCTGAAATATATGTGGACAATGAAAGATCGATACCACTACCGGCGGGGTAACCAAGCCGCACATCAGATATTCTTGGTAGCATGTAACGCAACGAGCACAACTGAAGAGGTGGTATCAAGATTCAAGATCGCTTAGAAAACGTATAAGAAGGTCGATTAGAACATGTAAATCGTTAACCGAAAGCGGCTCACCAAGTACTTTCTCTAAGCATCAAAATTTCCAAGAATGTCTTCTACACCAATCCACTTTGGCGTTCTCCTGCTGCCATTCTATCAACTGCTCGACGCTGTCGGCCCGTTTGACTATATCAACAACCACTCCCAAGCATACCTGAAGTTGTGCAACGTCCCCGACGAAATCACCTCGAAAGGCGCCGACATCGTCTGGCACTTCATCTCCTCGGACCTCAACCCCATCCAGCCAACCTCGGGGCCCCCACAGCACCCCACAAATACCTACGCCGACTGCCCGGACCTGAACTATCTCATCGTGCCCGGTCCCGACCCCGCAACGCCCCTCCCCGAAGGATGCGCCGCCTTCCTCCAAAACCTCATGGCCAAGGACACATTCAAGGCGCTCTTAACTGTATGCACGGGGTCGATCGTCATCGCGCAGTGCGGGATCCTCGATGGCCTCAGCGTGTGCAGCAACAAGGTGGTGATGAAGACCGTGATCGGCACCGGGCTGCTCAACAAGAACGTGAAATGGATCGGGGACAAGCGGTGGAACATCGACGGGAAGGTGTGGAGTGCGGCGGGGGTGACGGCTGGGATTGACCTCGCTGCTGAGTTTGCGCGGGTGCACTTCGATCCTGTGGTGGTGGCGCTTATCAAGGACGGCTCGGAATATGAGCCCAACCCCGCTCAACCAGACCCATTTGCCAGGATCCTTGAGGGGGTAACTTTATCGTGAGATGTTGTACAACGCCGATAGGCATGAATTGGAAACTGCAGCACACTTATTGGCTGTTAAATAAACAAGTCTTTGTTGACAATGGTCTCCCTAGGATAAGAGTAAGTGCGGAAATGAGGTGACATTCATACAGTATGCACGCACTTAAATTATAAGCCCCTCTGGTTTTCACTGAACAACGAATCTAAAAAGTTTGTTATCATTCCGGGGTGTATAATGGAACAAATACAGGACTAAGCAGTCACTTTCCGTCGTTTCCCAGGTGGCTTGCTCGGTGTAGCGTGCCCACCATCCTCATCGGAGTCCGCCCCCACATTCGGGTTTAGTAGTACAATATCGGGTGAACTATGCATTACCCACTCCTCGTCATCGTCTTCCTCGACCACGTTCAGCGCAGGGAGTTTGATAGCCCCAGGTGGCCCAAACGACATCGTCCGGACGGACGCTGTGCGAGGCTTCTGCGGCGTCTCGTCGACAAGGATAATATCGCTGTCTTTGGGTGGGGGCTTCGACGGCCCAGGGGCCTTGCTCTTGGCCGCATCGACTTCAACAGGCCGCTTCGGCTTTGGTTTGAACACGCGGGACATGCTCACTTCGCGGTTGAGAATTCGCTTCTTCGGCGGGGCGGCGGAGGCACGGTCGCGGTCTTTCTGCTCTTGCGCTAGGGAGACGGAAATAGAACGCGACCGGGAGCGCAGGATATTGGTAGTGCTGGTGGGTATCGATGCTACGGGAGATGGCAAACGGGAGGTAGATGCCGGCGGTTCTGCAGTGTCGGAGGGCGTTCCACCGCCCTCCGTGTCCGAGAAGGGTGAGGAGGGGAATACCTTGGAGCGTAATAATGAACAGAGGTCGGGCAGCTGTGATTTGAAACTGCATAGCAAGGTAGCAAGGTAAATACGATCTTGAACACAGCGGCGGCAGACTCACTATCGTTCTACCAAGCCTTCCGCAAACGTTTGTATCCAGTCTCGATCGTCCACTTTCTTAACTGCACTAGGCAAAGTCTGTTCGAGGCTTCCGACGAGCTGCCACATAGATAATTTGTCCATGAATGCTTCCAGGCGGTCCTCGGTCGTAGGTTCAGGATCGGCAGGTTTGCGAGACCTTTTCTTCTGCTTTTTCGAGGGGGGAGGAGGTCCTGGAAGAGCTAGCTTGTAGAGGTAAAGCAATATCTGTATCTGGACCCTGTGGCATTTGAGTACCAGTACGGTCGTCAGAGATGTAAGAGCTCACTCTCGTCGTTCCATCCTTTCTAGATAGCTCTCGCGCCATCCGTCATCAGACCACACATCTTCCGCAGGGTCTTTTCCCTCTGGGGTTTTCTCGTGTGTCAGCGCATACCACATCATTGTCTCTTCCATCTCTCCCGCCCCACCACCGTCTGCTAGGATTTGTGGAAATGCCACGTGGTATTTCTCAGCCAAAGTACGCGTTGTCAGCAGCAACGGTTCAAGAAGCGCGTGCATGGGGTGAACAGACGCGTCGGAATTCGACGTGGATGGCACATTGACGCGTCGCAGCGATGGCACGAGAATGTGTAGTGGCATAAGCGACTGAACAATCTTTAGCTAATGAACGACGAGTCAAATGAGATTAACATACTTCTGGGAGCCAGAGAAGCTGTAAGTATGTCCTTGCGACATAGTCTTCTGGGTTTTCGTCCTGAATTGCAAAAGGATAATCCTGGGAGATCGACTTCTCTTGAGCTGCAGTCCAATTTGCGATTCGTCCTTCGTCAAAATGATAGAAACATGGTTCAAGAGTCGTCATAAAAGATTGATAAGTTTACAAAAAGCAGAGATATTATTCAACTTGACGATGAAAGTTGGTGGGCGAACATGTAAAGCAAGTAAAAGGTAAGCGAAGAAAAGCAGAGTCCAGACTGAGTCGAACATTTGAATTGCCGATTGTTTATTGGGTACCGGGCCGGGCCACCGGACGCTGCACGTGCTTGGTTTTCGAGTTTCTTCCGTTCCGAGCAACGCCCACCTTTGCCCATCGTCCATCATGGCGGCAAAGTCGAAAGCCAGGTCAGCCACGAGATTTTGTCACTGAAAACATACAATAACAGATATTCGGAATTCTAGAACAATGATTGTGCGCCTGGTATCCACAGCGCAAACTGGTTTTTTCTACACGACGCAGCGCCTTCGTCAAGGCCCAAAGCTTTCGGCAGTCAAATATGACCCCAAAGGTTGGCATTCTGTCTCGAAAACTTTGGAATTTGTTCTCACCCGTTGGGGCTTAGTTAAAGCGCGCGTTCTTTTTGTTGAGAGCAAAAAAACTAAGAAGTAGGGATCCGTGGCACGGTGCAGAACACAAGTACATAATGTGAGTCATTGGCGCTCAAGCTCAAGGGTGTTCCTGACGCGTATAAGACCCTTTGTAGATTCATATACGTGCTGTAATATTCGTGCAATAGAGCACTTCTCAAACCTCTCCCCTTCAATGATCCATTGGTCTTCCTAAAAGTGGCTATATCATAATTCGGGCTATCGTTGTTAGACTGCTGAAGTTGACTATATGATATGCATGAACAGGCAAACTTTCGTCAAAACGTTAATCCTATCGAGGATTCTGGCGAATAGGTCTCGCTGCACTGGGGATACTTGACAAGTTCTACCACCTCCGGATCGAACTCTCGCAAACTCGGCGGCGAAATCATGCCGACTGTGACTCCCGCTGAACTTCACACCTTACCATCGACCTGGCAGCTCCTGTCGCCAATCTACTTCACGTTTTTGTTTAGCGTCCCAGCATCCGCAGCGCGAACTTGTTACTGCACACGAGTGCCCGTCAAGGTTGGTCTGGTGCACACCGTCTTTGCCAATGAGATTCCACGGAAAGCAGTACATCCCTCAGCAAGAGTGAAGTCGCCGCCCGAGACGATGAGGTGATTCGGCTCGTGCACTCGGTGTAGGTATTTGTCGGATCCTGTAGAAAGGTCAGTGAACCATGTTGAGGTCTGACGCGATGTCATACCAGGCGATGTTGGTGCCTTCGACAACGATTTCTTCGGGTAACCGCCGCCAATCCTCAAGGGTGCTTGCGTACGGCTGTTGATGTATTAAACTGCGCCAACGAAGTCGAGCCGTTGATATGACGGCAGCAAGAGAACGCCAAAATGGAGGGCTTGGGATGTCATCGCTGGATATGACGGTGCTAAGGACAATGCTGATACAGTACGTTGCTTCACAATCGATGGTTTCCAACATTGCTCTAATTGACCTCTTTATCTAGCTATTTGTACGTCTGAAGTATGGAACTAGCCCGTCATTTAGCATTTCACGACAAAGACACTCCGTCAAGGATCCTGGCGAACGAGTCCGGGTG
Organism: Hypholoma fasciculare; assembly: GCA_016801325.1. NCBI lineage: Eukaryota > Fungi > Basidiomycota > Agaricomycetes > Agaricales > Strophariaceae > Hypholoma > Hypholoma fasciculare. Next base: position 15,185 of record JAEKIV010000394.1, read on the forward strand.
TGAGGGCTTGGGCTCGTATTCTGAGACGTCTTTAGCAATCTCCACCACCAAAGGATCAAAATGCACCCTCGCGAACTCGGCCGCGAGATCGATACCAGACGTAATACCAGCTGCACTCCACACCTTTCCATCGACATGCCACCTCCTGTCCCCGATCCAGTGCACCTTCTTGTTCAGCATCCCAGCGCCTGCCATCGCCTTCAACGCAAACTTGTTGCTGCATACGTGGAGCCCGTCCAAGATCCCGCTCTGCGCGACCGGTAGCGACCCAGTGCACACCGTCAAGAGGGCCTTGAAGGTATCTTTGACCATCAGGTTCTGGAGGAATGCGGCGCATCCCTCGGGAAGAGGAAGGGCCGGGTCTGGTCCTGGGACGATGAGGTAGTCTATCTCTGGACAGTCTGCGTAGGTGTGTGTCGGTTGCTGCGGTGGGCCCGTGGTTGGCTGGATAGGATTGAAGTCTGAGGAGATGTAGTACCATTTCAAGATGGGACCTTTGGCTATGATGTCGTCGGGGAGGCCGCAAAACTTCATGTATGCTTGGGAATGGTTGTTGAGGTAGTCGACCGCCCCAGCAGAGTCGAGCCACTGGTACCCGGGAAGTAGTAGGACGCCGAAATAGAGCGTTTGGGAAGACATTTTGACGAAATAGTGATTTGCGAGTCGAGAGTGCGATTGCGGTGGTCGTAATTTCAGGTGGTGTACAATGCTATACACGCTCGTTCTGACCTCTATTTATACCCAATTTATACACGTTCTCTTCGGAGCGCCTGAGGGAATGCCCAGCAATACTTATGTCTGGGACGTTGGGTCAAATGATGCGAAATGCTCTGAAGCGACTAGTTTATTAATACCTGGACCGTACGAGACCGTATAGGTCTCTGAAACGCGTCCTTTCGGCGGGCTCAAGGCGGGCTTACATTCGATATTTATGTAAGTTTTCAAGCTGCTGGTATATATTTTGGCTTTTTTCAAAGGACGCGCATAATGAAAAGTCTGCGAATTCCTTCTTTTCATATATCGTGCACACATCCTGGCGATTTTTTTGGCTTAATTTCGCCGTAGTTGAACGTTGAACGTGTTCGAATCCATGTCGATGTATCAGAGAGAATTATGATGATATTAACAAGCCCTCAAATTCAAAGCTCGACCTGACAGAAAAAAGTCCAGCAATCGATTTTCCCTGAACTTGGTAAATAATAAAGTAGTTGTAAATGCAGGTCAGGTGTAATATGCCGTTACATTAATTATAGTGCTTCTCAGGCCTGTATCAGCCGGCACCCGGTCCTCGGAAGAGCTTGTTAAAGCTTGCCCTGATCAAAGTAGCTCAGCACTCAGCAAGCTCAGTCTCAAGCTGCAATGAAGCGCAGTTGATGTGACAGGCTCTCGACCGTCGTAAGAAAAAGTCTGTCATTGCGCAGCAAGAAACACTCCGATATCAATCAGATTAATTTGAAGGAATTCGCAAGACCAAGCTGTAGTATTAATATGAAGCAGTAACTCAAGAGCTTTGCTTTTAGTTCAACTTTGAATCGAATTTTTATTGATTGTAAGTATTCTGAATGCCGTGGAAGATATAGACAAACGACACTCACGTAAATACTCACGGTCAGATTTAGAACCCGCGTCTGTTTCACCAATCCCACCATGTTACTCAACCTTCCTACGGAGCTCGTCGTCCAGATCCTTTTGTACCTTGACACTGATATTGCTTCATGTCGCCTCACTTGCACGTATCTGGACAACGTTGTGCGAGACAGTGTCGTCCTCCAATACCACACGGCTCTGATCGGGGCCAGAGCGACCGACAATCCGTGTTCGGACCTGCCACTTTCGAAGAAGCTAGAGCAGCTCAAGGATGGGGAGAAGGCCTGGGCCGTGCTGAAGCCCACATCTATAACAACAATCCCAGTGAAACATAATACGTCGGGAATCTACGACCTCACGGGTGGGGTGTACCTACTGGGGAACCAAAGTCGACGGGATCTGCACTATGTACGGCTCCCAAGCCATCCTGGAGAAGAACCCGAGTGGTCGACAATCCATGTTGGGCGTACGATTATCGATATGGGCCTCTGCGTGTACGAGCACGATCTGATAGCAGTCGTTACAACGTACGTGCTCATTATCTCCCCGTAGCCTAGCACATGACGACATTGCTTATATAGCACACTAAAGCCGGGAGTACCTGTGTCATACGATATCGAACTTGTGCTCTTCGAATTTTCAACATGCAAGCCACATCCACAAGCACAAAAACATGTCATTCATGTCATGAATACACCTTGGGAGAAACCAGCAATAGGCATCGAGATTGTTGGGGATAACCTTGTCCTCGTTCTCTATCACTATCGACACAATGCGAAGCCACATGATAGAGTTTTTATCTTTGAGTGGAAAACAGCTGTGGTAAAAACAGTACGTCCGCTGATGATCTTCATTAGCCTCGAGTAATCGCTTTTATAGAGTTTCGCGGTGCCCCCTGAAACATACACTGGCCTCATCTTTTTGGATGAGCATACAATTTTATTACCGAATACAAGTGCAAACGCTCTGGATATCTACCGCATTCCGGAAAAGCCCACATTGCACCTTACCCCCGTGCTATCGTTATTACTCCCCCGACTGGCCAATAACCGTACCGTAGGCGGCATTTCCTGTCGTGCCGAGCCTAATCCTATCGGCGCTTCGTCGTATATTCGCAAGAAGAAACAAGCGAAGGAGCGCTCCGCGGCACTCGGCGACGAGCCGCAGGAAGAGGACATGTTCCCCAAGCGCGGCTACCTCGCGGATACCGAGACAGCCATCTGCATCTTCACGCTGCGCGTCCATGGCGTCGAACTCGGTCAGTTCCTCTTCGGCCACACTTTCACGTTCGTCGTGCTGCGCCACTTGTTGCTTGACACGCTGGCGGCGTTTGAGAGCGGGCGTCCGGCGGGAACCACTCCGCGCCCGTCGCATCCGTCCTCGGAGTCCGCCGTGCCCGCGGTAGCGCTCACGCCTACCATCGGCTGGGCGGACTGGGGACCCGGCATCACGCGCTGGTTCAACTCGGACAGCATCCCCACGCGCTGGATCACGACGACGGCGGGGCAGCGATGTGTGCTTATTTCCGAGAGCGCGCCGGAGACCGGTTTCCCCTTCGTGGTACTCAACTTCAACCCGGAGAGCGTGCGCAAGATGAATATGTGGCTCGAGGCGAGTCGGGCGCGTGAACATGCGCGTGAAGTACGGGCGCGCGAGGAGTCCCGGGAACGCGAGCTGGCCGAAGCGCGGGAGTGGGCGCAGTCGACTTTGGCCGCGCAGGCGGAGGATGACCTCATGGAGGCCGACGAGGATTTCCAGATATCGAGATACGAGTTCTCGGGTGCGGACGAGTACGAAGACGGTGAATCGCCCATGATCCATCACACGGGACTGGCGATTGTGGACACAGATGATCTACCGCCATCAAACCATGCCGGGCCTTCGATTTCCTGGGACAGCGTGGACCCCGGTGGCGATATGCTCCACTCCACTTCAACGGCTGCTGCTTCATCCTCTGCGGCGGAGGGTGACATTGAGGAAGCTGTGCAGGAGCACGCTCATTTCGACACGCCGAACGATCACGCGCATGAGGGCATAGGCACCTCTGACCACGACGCGGAGGCGTCGGCTCTGGGATTCGACGGGGACGTGGACACGAGCGACGGGAGCTCGAGCATGCGGCGCGTCTGGTGTGTCACGACGGCAGAGATTATGGATACCGCGGACACATTTGCAGAACATGTCGAGGGTCGGCTTCCTTATGTCGCCTGCGCTAGTGCTCAGAGGTACACATACAACGGCGTATTGTTGGACGAAGAGCGAGTTATTGGGATCAAGGTGCGTGTGATCCATGTTCATCGTAGCCATCGAACTTATCGCCCCATTTATTTATTTTTCGATGCGCGTCTCAGACCGACTTTTTGGATCGGATCCGGCAAATCGAAGTGCACCATTTCGGATGAAGAGTAAGTGTACATTTTACGTAGATGTCTTCGCGCATCGCATAACAGCACGATCATGGACTATCGTCTATTTGACACGTCTATACACCATTTTACTTTCGGCCTAACTAATGCGTCTGTAACTACCTCGCTCGCCGACCGTAAGACATCTCGGTCACATGCTGTTGCATTACGTGTTGCCATTATGCACACGAGTTATTTGTGTTTTGACAAGTGGCTTCTTTTCCGCAGATAACAGACAATTACCTGAGCTACTTACAAGCGACGGCGAATCTAATCTCATCGAAAGAGCTGCGAACTTAGATCGTGCTTGTACCGGAATAATTGTTCGAGCTCCAGTCAAAAACTTGGTATTAGATAATGCTGACTTTCATCCGCAGAGACAGGATCAGCTCTTTAATGCTGCGAGGGAATTTCTCTGCTCCCTAGATTTACCTTAGAAGCCACGTACTTACTCTGAATCAGCGGGAGCGCGGTGCTTCTAAGCTGCCTCATGAATCTTACTCGTTCTAACGCACATATTACAATGTTCATCCGTACGGACGGGACGGGAGAACTCTTTTTCCCTGTTGCCACCCCCTAAACGTTGTCAATGAGGCCGATAGATAGAGCCCAACACGACTCGACCAGTGCATTGGGCCACCATTCCAAGTTTTTGGATTGGCTGCGTATGCTTACTATCAGAAACTAATATGTGCATGTCCGAGTTCGATCAGTTCTATCCCAATAGGTGATAGCGAGATACAAGCTAGATGGCAATCCAAAAATGAATACGGCTGCGCAGATCCTCTGCGCAGAAGTTTCTTTGAACCAAATCGCACCTCGCACCAGGAGACCCATAGAATGTGTGTAGAACTTACTCATGGTATCTACTTCGTTCTCATGCCAAATGTGACGTCGTTCATAATAAACAATCGTGATCACACCTTGGCAGCAAAATTTTGTGGGTTTGGAAAGCGTGTACAAGGCGTTCACTCATGCAGGCTATCTATTTATACCTCAAATATTTATTTTTAACTCCAAGATAAATATAGACCAGCAGGGACCTCGGCACCGTTTTCACTGCCTTCTGCCGTGTTTGCAACAAACCGCTTTGAAGCGAGGAGACCTAATCTACTTCCCAAACGGGCCAAGCCGCATGACCTTTCGAAAGATTGACTTCGGTGACATGTACTTTGTCGCCTCGGCCACCTATTGGGGATCGATGAGCGCTGAGCGCTGGGCGGTGACATCTTATCTCTTTCGCTTTGATCAACGGGCAATCCGTCGTTTTGGCACCAAAAACCACGACGTACTTACAGCTAGCAGAAATTTTATGGGTTCTCAACTCGGTCACGGGCGTGGACGGTCAGATTTCTCCGGTTAGATTGATAACATCCTCGGCTAGATATCGTGCGCTCCGCTACCGTGTTCTGAATAGCTCAGGCTAGCTGAAGGCTGTGGTATGGACATTTAGATACCGTATTGGAGAGTTTACTCCGTCACCGTAAAAGAAGCTGATTGAAGGTTGATTTCAAATGAGAGAATTATGAAAACCGGTCATGCATTGGCTGTAGAAAGGTTTCGGAGCTCAACCGAGCTTATCCTCCAAATGAATTAAGAAATATCGGAAAGCTTGAATGATTTCAAGTCGTAATATAGGGAAATTCATATAATTTACAATATTATCTTTTAATCTCCAAGACCGTCATGCCTGAATTCGAAGAGTATTAATTTATAATTTTGGTAGAGAGAAACAAGTAATTTTTTTTACCTAGGGAAGTCATACATCCTACGCCAATGGATGTAAGGTTTATGCAAGAGAGAGTTTACTATCGAATCCTTGCCCTGTTTCACATTGAAATTCCACGTATTACCGTATACCTGGTCATTGGGCCCCTAAGCTCTAACTACAGCGGCCAGTGGGAACGGATTCTTTAAGGTCCGTATTTTTACCCGTTCCCTCGAGGTAAGTACCTCTGGAACCGTTATCCGTGTAACACCCAGCTGTCATATTTCCGTATCGGCTTCTATGGATCGCGATTTTCAGAGGTGGTTTGGGGTATATAAGAGAGTAAAATCGACATAGTATGAGTCGTGATACCACCTCCAGCGCGATGATCACAGCTTCCTTCTGCATAGCTGCGCTCTGTCTCTCCAGCACCGCGTTTGCTGCCCCAGCGGCTTCAGTGGCGTCCGGCGTCGCATCTGTGAATGCGACTGCTCCCACAGCAACCACCTCCGCCGTGGAGGCAACTGCGACGGTCCCATTTATCACCACAGAGCTAAACGAAGTTCTGTGGAACTCTAATGACTCTGATACTGATCCTCAGGCTATCCGCGGGTCAATTGGAGCGTCAATTATTGGCCCCACAGATAACTTCATTACCTTGGAGAACCCAGATATTCTTGCGCCTCCAACGACCGACAATGGATTTACGTATGTTTCTCAGCTCCATTGTAAATCTACAACTTCTCATCATCTTATTACAGTCAGAACGCCAAGTGGCCATTCAGTTTGAGCAAAAATCGTCTGCTTACCGGAGGGTGGTCGCGTCAAGAGAACAGTGAGTATTTAATGCGCGTCTATTCTCTCCGTAATACCGCAACTGACGTGATATATATAGCTGCTGTAATGCCATTTGCGGCCAGTACGTGGAGGAAGATCAGATGATGCTATGATCTGCAGCTCACTGTTTATCTCCCCTTATGTAGAAATGGCAGGTGTCAATATGAGGCTGACTGCGGGCTCGATTCGGTATGTGCATAACGTAAACTTCTCGGATATGAGCACGTCTCACAAATTTCCAGAGAGCTCCACTGGCACACCAGTGCAGAGGTACGGTACTAAACCACTTCAAAGGCGTTGTATTGAAATTTTAACTATGGGCGCAGTGGGCGTACGTCTTAAAGGTATGGACCGTTTATCCTGCACGCGACTCACGACTGTAATTCATAACGCATATTAATAGGGAACCACGCAAGTCACAGCTGTCGACACTAATGGAAAGAACTTTATTGGCAATGTGGTAAATATAACGCCTAGCTAATATTGCTCTTGCTGGGGTTAACAATAATTATAGCAAGCAGGCGACTTGTGGTATTTCCCACCCGGTGTTCCTCACTCTCTCCAGGCGACAGCGGACGACCCAGACGGTTCCGAGTTCCTTCTGGTCAGTAGCGGAAAGCCCGTCTTCGTGGTAGCAGCTTACCGATTGTTCCAAACATAGATCTTCGATAATGCAGACTTCAGCGACGACGCTACCTTCCTGGTAAATCTTCTCGATTACATACAGGCTCTGAATAGAATACTGACTTTCTCAAAAGCTGACCGATTGGCTTTCCCATGTGCCCGTGGATGGCACGTTCTTCCATTTGGCTTAAAATATGATCATCTCACTAACGAGTATTTTCATCATACCAGTGCTCGTCAAAAATTTCCAATCGTGAGTTATTCTCTATCCCGAGTAGTCCTGCTATAATTAAATATGCGACCGCAGCGACCCATCTGCATTTGCGCACATACCGGAAGAGCAACTTTACATTTTCCCACATGGTATATCCGTCCTTTCTACCCTTCATGATTTCATCTCATATGCGCACGTTCAAGCTCCGCCGGCGGATGGAAACTCATCCTTGCCTGTCAGTCCGAACGGCCTCGTCGACAACCCCCTCTCTTTTGCATGGTCGCAGGTAGCCCCGACGCAGCTGGCCGGTGGATCGGTCAAAATAGTCGACTCGCGTACCTTCCCCGCGGCCACGGCCATTGCTGCCGCTGATATATTTGTTGAGCCTGGTGCGATCAGGTCAGTTTTTTGCTTTTCATTAATGCAGACGAAATACTAAGCCGACACTTTTCCAGGGAGCTTCACGTAAGAATAGAAAAACTGGTTTATGCAGAGTTATATTAACCTCATTTCCGTTAGTGGCACCCCACTCAGGATGAATGGGGTTTCTTCTTGTGAGCTCATTTTACCTGTTCGAATTATGCATCTACTCACCACTATGAAAGGGAGGGACAGGGTCGCATGACGATATTTGCATCACAGTCAATCTCGGGTACCTTTAATTATGTGGTATGTCCTTTGGTCAATGTCGATGAGTAGCGGCCGCTAACTTTTTTTCTTCAGGCTGGTGATATTGGTGAGAAAGCTCTTCCTTAGACAATAGACCATATTAATGATAGCTGTACAGCATACGTTCCCGCAGGAATGGGTAAGTGTTCCTTTCTGTATAGCCTCTGTGAAACTCAACGCAAACCAATTTGCTATGTGTAGGTCACTACATTGAGAATACAGGAAACACCACTTTGCACTTCTTAGAAATTTTCAACACGGGTAAGTTGGCAACTTGCTGACATGCGATGAAAGCGCTCATATTTTATCTATAGACATGTACCAGGATATCAGCTTGAGCACGGTAAGTAAAAGGCGCGGCTTTGATTTATTTCCACAAGTTGTGCTGACTCTTCCAAAGTGGCTTGCACTGACACCACCTGATCTCGTCAAAGCACATCTCGGATTCGACGACGAGACTATGTCTCGCTTGTTCAAGTCGCAACAGATACTGATTTCCCCGTCAACTCAGTGATATATGTACACGGTTAATCTAGACATTTGGAGGAGGCCCATTGATTTTATATAGAGTGATATCTGATTGTTTCTATAATAAACGCAGTTGGAATCAGAATTCGTTTACATCGGAGCAGAGACTTTGAGCTATCAAATCAGAAAGGTCGTGTGAATACTACCTGAGGGTCAGTGAATCGCGATGCATGTCAATCGGTCATACACCGAAGTGTAGTAATTGTGATTCTGTTTGAAGGTATATCTACCTGGGCGCTGCTAGCAGCCAACGAGTAGGGGTTGGGTTTGGCTCATTCTACTCTCTCCGGGACCGCGCTAATACGCCTCACCAGCATTAGCGTAGCATATGCTCTGGCTTCTCACGCTGAAATTTGTGTAGCTCGATTTTTGCTGGGGCCGTTCCGTAGCATGTAGAGTACTAGCCTTCCAGCAGCATATCCAAACATAGAGTTTCCACTCTGCTTCGTAGCTGGAGGCATCACATGTGCCGAGAAGTCACCAGTTGTCCTGTGGAAAATCCGCCTTTTCTTAATATCAGTTCAAGGTTATGGTAATGCTGTATTATCCTTCCTCCCTTCTGCGTACTACTTATTGCCGATTTTATCTAATCATCTCTTTACACTATCCTCAATTGAGATATGGACCCACATATTTGATGCTGTTAGGCGCACCTAATTCAACCGCCGCCACTGCTCTATTAGCTGACAACTTGTCGGCGCGCCCTGATATCTAGAGCTCTTACGGATAATACAACTCGGTGGAACTGTTTTATTTCGACCTCCAAATCTCCGCGGGAGAAAAAAAAACTAACATTATCCTCGATCTCGTCGAAAGCGTACCTGAAGTTTAGTACCTGTTCGATCGTGATATTTCAGTCCGACTTCGAAGGATTATTTTTGAGAGGTCGAGACCAATACGGACATCGAACATTCCCAGCAATTAAACCGGAGGTCTACGTGCCTGTCTAGACTGTAGACACCTGTCTACCCCACTACCCCACAGGAATATCTCTAATTGGAAAATTATCGGCCCTCGGAACGATCTTGACAGCAAGTCAGAGTCGTGTTGAACTGCGGGGCCATGCTGGAAAGCTTTCAAGTCAGACAGTGTCCTCGATAGTTCTACAAACTCTGACAGATACAGTGAAGAGAACAGACGTTAGCCACTGGCATATTGCGCGTGGAATTTTCAGCGCGTCCTATGCTCACCGTCATTATTTTGGACTTCCATGTTCTGCCGTGGTCTGAGAGCATGGCGAAAACGTGGTTTGGGCTATTTTTCAAACACATTTTTTTCTGATGCGAGGGGTCTAGCATTTTTGGAAGACGCTTAAAGAACCGGAGTGAAGAACGGGGGCGATATGAATAGCGGGTCTAGTCGGACTCGGGTAGGACGGACACGCTCCCAGGATTGGGAGAGCGGTTAGTTCGTTGACGGTGTCGCTGAAAGACGACATTATTGCCTCCAGCTCAGGGTGGATGTTTATGCAGGTCGTGGGCGGTCTATTCGAAGACACAATACATGCAGCTCTTGCGCTCAGTAAAATCGAGTCTTTTACTTGCTAGAAAGTAATATACACTATGTCACTCGAGCCAGATCACCCTGGCTGTCAAAGTCCCACTGAATAAAATTAGGAAGGCAATAAACATATAAAGTTAACCACCTCAATTTTTGTCGATTAAATAAATACGGCCAGCGCGCTCGATGGATTACAAGCAGCTAGACCCACAATATACAACAATTGATAATGACGTACCCCGCTCCCAACGAATCTGGACGCGTCGTCAAAGCCGCTACATAATGTGCCCCTATCTCAATTTTCAGCCTGATACACTACCTATAACCGTAAACTCCAGCAACAAACCGCTAACCCAGACGACAAACTCAGAGTCGGCTGATAAGACGTTCCCTCCTGGTCTGTTCTAAAAATAGAATCGCGCTACTATCTCCCGAGGCTCCAGCGCTTCAGCGCGTCTAGACATCTAACGTTGGTCTGCAGATAAATTTTGCTGGTACTTGACATTGCTCCCAAAGGTGTATGTGTATGCAAAAAAGGGTATCGTGATTGATTTATGTCCCCAAAAACAATTGTGCTATGTATTCTACATGTAATGCATTCGTTACTTACAGACCGACAGCAGTCAGGAGCTTGGCGAAGTTAGGTGTGCCGAGACCGGTGACGGGATCCCAGCCGGCCTTCGCGGGGAAGCCGTTGGTGCCGCATCCCGGGTTGTCGCCAGTGGTGACGTCGTTGAGCGCAGCGGCGCCCGCGGCGGAGTAGAGGAAGGGGTTGAGGAACCCAAGGGGCGCCTTGCCCGCCGCGATGAGGCGGTCGTTAAGCAGCGAGACGACGCTCGCGAAGATCGGGCTCGAGCAGGACGTGCCCGCGACGGACTCGGTCGCCTTGTCCTGGACGATCTGCACGTTCTGGCCCTGCGCGGAGACGTCGGGGAACGCGCGGCCGGAGGTGTTGAACTTGCCCGAGTTGGTCGTGCCGAGCGCGGTGAGGTACGTCGCGACGGCGGTCGACTGGTACGAGGGGCGCGCGAAGACGTTGGAGAAGCCGCCGGACGAGAAGGTCGCGGCGGTCTCGGTGGTGCCGGTGGTCGCACCGACGGAGGTCATGAAGGGGCAGCCGGAGGGGAAGGTCGGGAGGAAGGACTTGCTGCAGGTGGTCGTCTGCGAGCCTGCGACGCCGCCGTCGCCGGACGCGAACAGGATGGAGGTTCCACGGGCACCGAGCTGCGCGTACGCGTTACAGAGTTGGCTGAAGCGCGTCTTGTTAGCGTACATAATAAATTGGTAAAATATGAAGACTTACTTGGCGAGCGCGGCCGAGATGGTGTTCTCGTTCTGTCCGTAGGAGGTCGTGAGGACATGGGGAGGGTTGGTCTCGGCGAGGAGGAAGTTGATGATGTCGAGGAAGCCCTCGAGGTTTCCGTCCTTGAAGTTGTCACCGACCGAGATGAAGGTAGTGGGCACACCAGAAGCGACACCGACGGTGTACTGGATATCGAGGTTGGCCTCGATACCGGCCTGGCTGGCGGTCTGCGAGTTGGTGCCTCCGTCGAGAGTCTGGAGCGTGAATGCTGTGGCGGACGAGAGGTCAGTGCGGAAGGCCTTCAGGAAGGTGGTGAGATCCGCCTGGTTCGCGAACTGGTCAATGAATCCAGAGACACCGAGGACGTTGGATGACTGGGTGGCAAGGGTGGTGGGAATTCCGTAAAAGGCCTGGAGACAGGCAGGGGTGACCTTGGTGGCGCACGAAGCAGGCACCGCGCGGGCCTCGAGCTCAGCCTCATCTGGGATAGCCTCCTTCAAGATTTTGGGGCTCGCGACAACGGGGAGGTTGGCGAGAGGGTTGTCGAAACTAAACGAAAATAGTTGATCAATTTCGTGTGCTTGTTAGACTCATTAAATATACACACGTGATGGTGGGGTGGATAAGATCAACATGACCCTGCAGGGCCGCCGGGATGGAGTAGGTGAGCGTACGGGTGAGTTGGGTCTCGGTCTCGGGGTGGTTGAAGACGGTGAAGTCTGCCTGGAGAAGGGTGTTGGCCTGGCTGACGGGGATGGAGAATTGGAGCCAGTCGCCAGCGGGGGAAATAGTATTTGCCGTGATGTCGTTGGCCGTGAGCCATTCCTGAACCAGGGAAACGGTCTCTGGTGCAGGCGCAACAAAGGCTTCGACCTAAATAGATTATTCAATTAGAAAAGAAAAAAATAAAGAATATATAAGCTATTTCGAATTACCTCCTCCTTGGTCAGATGCTGGCCGTACAGGGCGTTTCCGGGTGTGCTGACGTCCATGAGAGCACTTTGCAGGCCCTCAATATTGTTCTGCTTCAGAGCAATACGGAGGTTGAGCATCTGGGAAGCAGGCGCCGCCGTACCCTTGACGAATCCGACGGGCGCACTGGAGCGCTGCTCGTGGACGAGCATGCTGCGGAAGGCAGGGCTTCCGGCAACAGCTGTCACGAACGCGGCGAGCAGGTAGAATCCAGTACGCATCCTGGTATGAGAGGCCTGTGAGGGGTTGGTGATAATCTCGTTTCGCATACGACCATTTTATAGATTCGCGCACGAAGGGTTGCTATCTTGCTAATAAGACTCATGTATTTCTGCACATGCGGTCCGCGCACATCGTTAGCAGCAAAGGTTATACTAGGACATGCGGGAGGCGCGCTTCTCAACCAACTATGTGCGTCACGACCACACGATGCGATGCAATCAGGTTGGGCATCTGCAGCAAATCTACAGCGTCTATTTTTATCGCCACGAAAGAAATGCGGCGTTGGTCTATTTTTAGATCATTTTGTCGAGGACGCGTGGTAGAAATGCTGGGGTACGCATGCACGCCGTCGACCCCTGAGAATTTTATTTCGTTATTGCATGTCTCAGTCCTGTATTTTCTCGCGGATTTATCTACCAAAAATATTAGCACTCTCGATAGGCCATGATAAACTACGCAGTAGTAACCGAGTACAACCTCTATGCAGAACGGAGGCAGGGCTGCCGATGGTAGTGCTATTCATAGCCCGTAGCTTGCCGTAGTCACATCTTATCGAGAAGGCAACGCAGGCCATCCTACGCCATCTATCGTGCATCACATATGGGCTGCTCAATGCTTTATACGCTCGCACATGGTCGCCCCGTGGTATCACGCAGACAACAGGAGAATCCTTCGTTTTCTGAGGAATTGCACAGCACCTTCAATCAAAAGCTCCTTGACTGGATTGCTTACAGATGGCTTGGCGCACCGCCCTAAATGAGAAGATATTGTATATCATAGATAGTAGCTCGTGTGTCCTGGACACGAGATCACACCAATTACTACGGTGCCACCGGGAGATTACCCGGCGCGATTTTCGGTGCAAAGGACAACGGCGACCAGCGGTGACCCAAAGAGGAGCTGAAAGCTCCTTGTTTCGTCTTTCGGTGTAAAGACTTTGTATTTTCAGTAATATCAAGTGAAACACGGCTCATAGCCTTCAGCTAGTGGTAGAATGAAAAGCACTGCGTACTAAGAGGCCTTGAGTAAATGTGGACTAGAATGGTAAAAGAGACGAGAATCTTTTTATAAAAGTGCTATCATGCCACTCGCTGCTGAATTTATTTCGGTGCCATAGGACGAAGAGGCGAGCTATCACAGTGCATACGGTAACTGCCACGGGTTTCAACCACATGTACTGACAAAATAACGCACATGTACATACATTCCACGAGAAAATGTCCACAAGAAACAAACCTGGAGTCATCGTTATCTTATTTCACTTTATGTCCTGCCTGTCGTTGGTGTCTGCAGAGTAGCAATTCCTCATTTCTCAGAATGAAATACGAAGCGCGGAACTATCTGGAGAATCCAACATGAAAGAACTTCCGATCCATAAAGGGCCTGTCTCCGACTTCGGGGACCTATCCTATGAATAAAGTCCCGAGGAAGTGCGTGCCATAATTGTACTACAACCGCAGATGCTCCATGCAGTCGAAGGATATAATTAGCCCAGCCGCGCTCACCTGCGCATGAGAGGCACTACCGCAGGTGCTATGTACATTTTGCTTAGACAAGATGGCACGATGCGACAGCGTCCATGGAATCCCCTTTCAATCCCCTTTCAATGGAAATAGTGTTCATTTGATTCGTTGGATACATTGCAAGTTTTGAGCCTACCTTTTTAGGCCGCAGATCTGAGCGGGTGAGCTCGAAAAACGTCTCGACTTGCTAGCATAAATTTTGTCAGACACCCAGATTACCATAGGCTACTGAGGTAGCCTGCAGAATGCACCAACTTCGCTAGCAAACAATAATTGACTTGATAAAATTTAACTCGAGCTACTGGTGCATAGACAGAAAGGTTGGCCTAAACCTCGTTCTGCATTATTAATGTTTAGACTAGACAGTACTTGACGTTGAAAGCGCAAGTATGCGAATTCCATTGAGCCTAGGCGTGCTTCAAGGTACCGATAACGCATCTCATGTGCCCTAGCCATGGGACGAGGACGCAGCATTTTTGCTATCGCGAAGATAGAAGCGCAGAATAAAAGACGTGTCGAAGACGGTCAAGAACTTGGTGAAGAACACCGAAAGGTCCCCTTTTACTTCACCTACTCTACTAGGCACGATTCTCGCCGACGCCTCGACAGTTATCGTGAGAATCTTGACTTTCGGACCCTTCCAAAAATAGGCTGCTTGTCTGTCACATGACTTAATTATCGCGCGCGTCGCGCGTCGCGCAGACCGCGTAAACCCTGCCTGTTCGGGAATCTTGACCAAACAAAGCATCTAATTAGCCTTTAGTATGCAAAGTACCGTGGAAAGACTGGCAGAATATTTTTAATAGCAGTTTAATCAGTATATACATGGGTAGAATATAATACACGTTGTGATACATATATTGTACATATATGGCGTACATTGTGAATCTGGGAAGGTGGAGTATAGAAGTACAATGTAAGAGTTCATCGAAAGATCACGCATGTGTTCAAGAAAAAAGCCGTCACTCAAAACAGAATGAAAACGAATGCAAACGCTATAAGCCCAATAGAGAGATCCTCAGAATTCCGCAAATTTGAGGCGACAATCAATTGTCTGAGTTCGTAGCAGCTGGCTTAAACTCCCACTTGAAGCTCATCATCGCTGCCATACGAGCAGCTTCCTGCGTCACGTCGTGAAACTCCACAATATCGATATCCTCGTCTATGGTCTCTGGACTCCAAATGCTGGGCGTAGGGGGGTCATCGAGCGGGCCAATAGGTGGACATTCAGATGGCTTGAGGGTGGACATAACGCGCTTCAGGTTGTTGATGGACAATTTTTTCGTCAGGCGTTCCCAAGGCGCAGCAGGCTGTGCCTCGAGCTCGTCGCGCGGCGGATCTTCTGCATCACGATTAGGCGCTTCTGCGTCGGGCGGTGCATCGCGCGCGTTTAAGAATACCCTCCAATAAGGATTGAACATTCCGTCTTCGGCGGATGACTTCCGCGGGCGGGCGTCTAGGAGGTAGGAGCGCCGAACCGTCCGGCGTACAGCGCACAATGGAGTGATCTTCACCCTGACAGCGGTGGCGCGGATGGAAGGGATGTCGTCGTCGGACTCGAGATCGCGCTCAGAGTCGGTGCTCGATCTCAAGCCGCTCGTGCCCTCGGAACTGATGTCGGACTCGTATTCGGAGCCTTCGTCGAAGCTCCGTTTATGGTATCCGTTCTTGAAGAAACTATCATAGGATCCGCGAAGGGTATCGCCCCTGTCGAAGTCACTGCGGGTGTTGAGCGCTGTTTGGCCGAAGAAGTCGAAATCTGGAAGATGAAACTGGTGATCGAAGAAAACCTGGGCATTATCGTCTGCTGTAAGGACTGCGGTGGATGTGACCGTGACATATCCAAATCCAGCCGACGGATA
Source organism: Hypholoma fasciculare (assembly GCA_016801325.1). Taxonomy (NCBI): domain Eukaryota; kingdom Fungi; phylum Basidiomycota; class Agaricomycetes; order Agaricales; family Strophariaceae; genus Hypholoma; species Hypholoma fasciculare. The sequence continues at coordinate 31,139 of JAEKIV010000394.1, forward strand.
ACTCCGGCGGTGGAATGGATACCGGCTTAT
>JAEKIV010000395.1:0-67645 GCA_016801325.1 Hypholoma fasciculare
TCATAGCGAACGGCAGAACAGTAAATAAATTAAGTGGACTTGGAATTCACCACTCAAGACAGTTTTCTACAAGTTCCAACAAATTTTAGGTAGGAACATAGAATAAATGAGGTGTAATACTCTTTGCAAGTTGAAAGTGACAACTTCAGGGTCACATACAGTAGTCGGTACCAAATTGAATTTCGGAACGACCTCCTGGGCTATAAATAGTGGAACGGGAGCTTGGGCAAGTAGAAATTATCTGCTGCATGGTTATTAGAGTGCAACAGTCAGTGTTAAGAATCAATCGCTTCAGATTGTAACATTCTGTCCATTTGAAAGCAGGTCCATGGATAGACTTTTTCCGAGGCAGCCATGTGCAAGTTTGATGCGGATTTTGAATCAGAGCGTAAACGTGGGTATATTGTTGGCCGCCTTCGGCGTGCGCTAATTATAAATAAATCCTATATCAGGGCGCCTCTTCCCTGTGAACATGTTTCTACGTAACTCCATAATGAACCGGTGTATGTGCGAAGTCAGTGGATATCTCGGAAAAAGATAAGCTGCCAACATTTAACCGTGAACAATAAATGATCAATAGGCATGAAGATAAGGGCGAACATACTGCTTGTCATCAGATATTTGATTTAAAGATAATTAGGAAGGAGACATACCTTATATCGCTAACTGCAAGGAGACTTGCAGTGGTCCATGATCACCTTCAGGTTTGAGTGGGGTACATGGTCCTGTCTCCATTTGAATATCAAGAGGATCACGAGGTGGTGTTCAGTTGCATGCGTTCCCGTGCATTGTTATACATCTCACAACGACTCCTCCATAAGGTTGGTGCTCACTTCACTGCTGCGTAAACAGCACGCGCCGCTCACGATAAAATTCCAACTGGTGACATCAGCAACTAAAATCAGGATAAGTAATGCTATATAGAATACTACTGGGCGGCGCGCTGCGTCGATTGAGAGCTGATACTATCGAAATAAGCCTTAATGTGCACTCGTCTGCCAGTAGTGCTAGTGAAGTTACACAGATTCACCTACGCTATTTGCTTTTATAACATGTAATGATACGTAGACGGCGGAGAGTTGAGATCCCACCTCCCACGCGGTTATGGCAAACCATCTCCGACAACCAACTTAGTCACTCGATAACTTAGTCACTCAGTGCATCGCTGAATGCAGCTGTTCGCAGATTTCGCACTCTTCACCTGGTCTGGACGTCAATCAATTAAAAAAATGTGACACCTTTCTTGAAGACGACGCTTTATTTTTTCACCTCATGCCACATAGTTGAGTTGAACTACACGAGGCAAAAAAATGCTTGGCAATAATCTATTTATAACCATCCACATTTTGCAACTTTACAGCATTCGTAACTCCCGTAACTCCATCACGATTTTGTAATTATGTCCATAAGCGTAACGATCTTCCCAGATGTGAGCCATGTGTACCACATTGTACCACACGACATACGGAGTGGAATGGTATCTCTGCGGGTATATGAGGGAGCAATGCCAGCGTCCCCTCTTTCCGTCGATTGACTTCCCCTCTTCATCAAGATGGCAGAAATCGATACTGCTCCCTCACGAGCACACATCGACGAGAAAGGAACATCTTTCAGCGATGAGAAGGTCGGAAGCAAGGAGGGCTCCGTCGACATAGCCCTCGAGGGCGATGTTTACGACGACGTTCGAGCCATCGACATGGGCGAAGATGGAAAGGAGAGGCCGATTGGTTTGTTTCTCTTGTTTTTCGCAGCCTGACATGGTACTGATATATTCCACAAAGAAACCGACGTTGACATTGCCACTCGCCTTATCTCTCTCGAGGACGACCCTTCACTCCCCGCTTTCACTTTCCGGATGTGGTTTTTGGGTCTTGGCCTATCATGCTTTGGCGCTGTCCTTGGGCAGATATTCGTAAGTGCCGTGCTCTTTCTTTGTAATTCATAACTCAACGCCCAGAAAATATCCAGTACTTCAGGCCTCAGACAGTCTACGTCAGTCCACTATTCTTGCAAATTATTGCATACCTACTCGGCCTCGCCATGGAAGAGGTGATCCCTGGGCCGCATAATGTGCACGAACGTCTGAGAACACGAGATAACGCATTCTGGCGATTCATGAACCCCGGACCGTTCAGTACGCTATTCATATCTCATGTCGTCCAACCTAGTTAACCATATCCGCTTTTTGGCCGATAGATATCAAGGAGCATGTGGCAATCACTATCTTCTCTACCACAGCAGCAGAGTCGGCGTTGGCCATTAGCATCTTTGCTGCAGACTCGCTTTACTATAACCTCACGGTATGTCATGGCTGACACCGAAGCGACTCTCTAATTTATTGACATGTTCCCCCCACGTTTAGCCTAACGTTGGCGTTGGTATCTTCACTCTTATCGGTCGGTGCTCAGCTCGTTATCGCGAAGGTCACTCCATTCTGACAGGTCTATTTTAGGATCTCAACTGCTCGGGTATGGTCTTGCTGGTAGGTCCACATGCTATCTTTGGTAAACATGACCAATTAATCAGGGTCGACCAGGTATCATGCGCGCCTTCCTGGTGTACCCCACGTACATCGTGTTCCCGAATCTGCTCCCCACCGTTCAGCTGTTCGACGCCCTTCACCGCGGCAAGAAGATCTTCCTTCAGAAGAAGCGCGTCAAGTTTTTCTGGCTTGTATTCATTGCCATCTTCGTGTGGGAATGGTTCCCTGAGTTCATTGCCCCGTAAGTCGTTTGTTTCCAAAAATACAGTTCCGCATCTCATGGGGTGCCATTGCATCAGAACGCTCACCGGAATCAGCATATTCTGCTTGGCAAAGAGGGACAGCCCATGGTTCACGCGAATCTTTGGTAAGTGATTGATTGACGGTGAAGAGGAGTCGATTAGTGACACAGGAATTTGAACTTCAGGCGGCGCTGCTGGCAACGAGGGTATCGGATTGTTTGCGCTATGCTTCGATTGGAACTACGTCGGGTCTGGTGGTGGATCACTGGGTGCACTATTCACCCCTCTTTCCACTCAATTGTCACTCTATTTCGGTGTGATGATCTGCATGTAAACATATTTTTTACTGGGAAGTAAGGGCGCTGCTGAACATCTCGTTAACAGCATCTCGTTCTGCGCGACGTATGCGGCCAACACATGGAACACCCAGAACTTCCCGTTCCTCTCTCAATCCCTTTTCAACTTCGATGGTACCCTGTACGACCAGCTGCAAATATTGGACGACGACTTCCGCCTGGACCCAACCAAGCTGGAAGCCGTTGGCCTACCGTGGTTCGCAGGGACGAACTTGCTATGGAAGATCGGAGGAAACTTGGCCATTGGCGCAACTATCACGCACGTTTTCATATGGTATGGAAAGGACATCGTTGAGGTGATCAGGAAGTACAGGGTGAGTGGAGTCATTTAAGCTAAGATGCATTGCTCACGCATGGGGTGTTCACAATAGGCTGGCGAGACGTACGACCCTCATCTCGAAAAGATGAAAGTCTACAACGAAGTGCCCATGTGGTGGTACATTGCGATCTTCGTCGGAAGCGTGGCAATGGCACTGGCAACACTTTACACCGGGCACTCCGGCCTTCCATGGTATGACCCTTTCGAAATAAATACCTGAAATTATCTGATCATTTTCCTGCGTAGGTGGGGACTACTCGTAGCCTTAATCATCGCGACCATCTTCCTTCCCTTCGTGGTGACTGTATACGCCATCACAGGATTCGTGCCTAACATCCAGAATCTTGTCCAAGTACGAATTTCAAGCCAAACATTTTTGTTTCTTTTGTTGACGCTTTTATTTTAATTCCAGATCCTCGGAGCGTCTATCCTTCCTGGAAGCCCCCAGACCAACATGTACTTCACGCTTTACGGATACAACACCGTGGAGCAGGCGCGTGGTCTCGTCCGTGATCTCAAGATGGGACAATACACGAAGCTGCCTCCTCGCGTCACCTTCACCGTGCAGTGCATGGGCGCAATCATTGTACGTGTCGAGTGAAAGACTCGCAGAAAATATCCGTACTAATTCTGATATTCACATTCAGGGTGGTCTGCTCAATTACATCATCATGAAGGTCATCATTAACACCCACCGAGAAATTCTCCTGGACGTTCAGGGCTCTAACATCGTAAGCTTCGACTATCCTCAAGGGTAAAAATAATTTATTGACATTTTATTTGATGTAGTGGTCCGGTCAACAAGTCCAAGTGAGTAAACTTCAAATGTAGTCTATCGTGAAACAATATTGACGGTTTCATTATAGTCATTCAACAGTGACGCCGTATCATGGGGAGCCCTCGGAAACCTTCTCTTCGCGCCAGGCAGCCGCTACTCAGTAAGCCAGCCTCTTGAGAGCTTTGAATTGCTTGTTTAAGTTTTTGTAGATCGTCCCATTCGCCATTCTCATTGGACTCGCCGTTCCGGTCCCATTCTGGATTATCCACAAGTACTACCCCAAGCTTAACGCCGACAAGGTTGTCACTCCTGTACTATGCTGTAAGCAAATTTCCGCTTCATATACATCGACAAAGCTAATGAACTGTGTACTCAAACAGGGACCCTTGGATATTTGAGCGTCGGAATCAACAGCTCCGTGTTTACGACATTCTGCCTGGCAGTCTTCTCTCAGTACTACTTGAGAAGGTACCGCCCGAGGTGGTTCAGGAAGTACAACTTCCTCCTCTCTGCGGCTCTAGATGGAGGAACTCAGGTCATGGTCTTCGTGTTCACCTTCGCTGTTGGCGGTGGAAGTGGCAAGGTCACGAACATGCCATTCTGGGCCTTGGTATGTTGAACTTCCTAACGATCCACCAAGAAAACTCTAATCCTTTCTCGCAGAATCCTGACGGGAACCCTGACTATTGCATGCGGCTTACACCTATTGCGAGCTAAATAATTCTATCATATACACGCCTTCCTCACGACTCGGAACGATTCCTAGTTTGATTTCTGTATAAATAGTTATAATTACGAAATTGAACCCATATAGCATCATGCTCAGAGCTTTACAGGCCTTTTGAAATATTGTGTACTGGAATTATTTATACCTCTGCTCCGAGTGGCTCGGCGAGTTGTCCGCTCACGCGTTACCATTGGGAATATCACGTGCTGGGAACGCTCCAGCATCTCCCAACAATTGGAAATCTCTTGCATTTCTCACCCATTTCTTCAACTTGCTTCAACCTCGGCTCGGCTGCAAGCTTCGGCGCTCCATAAAATACTCAAAGTTAGAATAACACAGCGATAACATCGATTTTCTGTCAGTATATATCCGATTTGTAGTAACCGAAGTGAGTAACATGAATATTTGGAGTGGATCAACTGCATCATCGCCTTCGCACTGAAATCAAATACAGCCCGCCTCCGATACTGCTTTTTCTCCGAGGAACCGATCTCTGACTAGCTCGCATCATTCTAGGCTCAGGCAGGCTTAAGTTGGGTCCATCAAGTTGCACATTTCGAACGGTGATGATCTATATTCTGACTGCATAATTGAATCCAAGTTTAACCATACAACAGCATGCTAACACCGCTGGACGACGTATCGACCGAGATCAACTGCTCTAAAACACGAGAGTTGTGGTATGGGAACGGGCTATAAATACGGAGGTGAGTGCCGCAAAACTTGATGATATTTATTCAGGATCTCACAGTGCTATCTACATTATATTCAGTCAACGTTCATCTATTTCGCTGATATCCTCGACGCGAGGTGTCCGTATACGCACAAATATGACGTCCAACACGTCTGTCTTTGACGATCTCGCGCCACCGATCACTTCGCCGACCACACCACGAGCCCCAACGGCGATCAGAGATGCGCAGCCACCATCCTCGACGTCAGCCAAAAACGGGGGCTACATATCTTCCATGACAACCTCAAACGAACGAAACTACGATCTATTCTCGACGCTCTTTGCGCCGTCAACCCCCCATGCGTCACCCATCCTCGGACCTACCCAACCGCCACCTGAAGAACCCAAATTCAGAAAACCACCGCCGCAGCCTTTCCATCACCGTTCAGCAAGCATGAGTTCACAGGGCAGCGACTTCGGCGCGTTCGTGTCTGTCTCCAGCTCAGACGACCCGCTATCCACAGATTTTGATGATTTCGAGGGCCTACAGGAACCAATGACGGCAACACCATCCAATGTGCATATATACTCGACCACGGTGACCGGGTTAGATACACGGCCGAGCAGTCTGGCACGATCGACATCGAGAGCATCATCGTCATCGCGATCGACTTCTCAGAGCCTGCACAGCGGCACCGACACCGAGTCGAATCCCACACTTTCCTACTTCGACCAATTCGCGCAAGAAGCGAAACAACGGTCGAACAAGCGGAGCTCGTTGCTCAATGAGCTGCTGCTGCATGAAGACGACCCCTTATATTTCCTGAACACGCCATCATCACCCTCACCACCTCCGCCAGTTGCCCTACGGCCCGATCTTGTCTCTTCCCCGGAACCCATTCAAGTCTCGCAATCCACGGCCACCCTCAGACCAGCATCCCCTCTGCCTTCATCCAACACATCACCTCTGCCCGTATCCAACGTCACTCCAGTCGATTCTCTCGCCACTCTGAATGACGAATTCGATTTCACTCACGATGTCGATAACCACTATTTCCGCGTCGCACCTCCGTCATCTGTATTGCGCCCAACCCCTTACTCACCGCCCCAATCTCACGCCCCACCATCTGCGCCAGGCAGCCGCCTCGTGCCTACACGTTCCCCATCCATCTCTGTAGCGGAGCCGAAGCCTGCAGCGCCTATAACCTCGGCAGAATTCACAAGCCGCTCGCCGAGTATGCCGGCATCCTCTATCCACTCCCTCGACCCCTCCTTCGATGATCTGGGCCTATTCGACGAAGAGGACAGCGGGAAACCACATCTAACACGTGCACAGAGCTCGTCGTCGCTCTCCACCTCGCTTAGCGCGCTGCCGGGGAAATGGATGGCGACCTTCATGCGAACCCCCGCGCAGGGCGGCGGCGGTGCGCGGCCGGCGCTCGAATCCATCTTCCAGGACCCACGCATGCGCGCTGAGCCACATCACGCGCAGACCCTGCCCGCGCAGCCCACATTCACACATACGACCGCGTTCGCCGCGTCCCCGCCACCATCCGGGCTGCCGACCACGTCGTCCTCTTTGTTCTCGTCATCGACACTTACGCACGGAGCATCGCCGTTCGCGCCGCACGTATATGTGCCGCCGAGCGGCGCGCCGGGCTACGCGGGCGAGGGCTACGGTGGGCGTCTGTGGGATAAGGGGTACTCGGAGGAACTGGAACAGGAGATGCGCAACAGCCACCTCTCCCCGGGCGTGCCGTCGCCCCTGCAAGGGCAACCAGAGACGTCACCGCGCGACACTGCCACGTATAGCGAACGCGGGGACCAAGCTGCCGCCAGTGGAGGGAGGGGCGGCTGGGGCAGTGGCTTCGGCTTCGGCTTTGGCTCACGGCGGGGGCAGGGTGCCACGGCTACCGATCCAGGTTCCATTGTCTCTCGTACGACGTCGCTCCCTGGCTTGGATAACAAGACCGGTATTGCGAAGAGCAACTCAGCCCCGATGATGGGAAGTGGCGGCGACGCGAACGGTAATGGAAACGGCGGTATGGGTGCGTTCATCGAGAAGAAGACCGGCAAGGTGGAGCTGCTAGGGCGCAAAGAACTGACGACGCCGGTACTCACTTCCGAGCTTGCAACAGACGTGAGTCTCCCTCTATTCATCATTCTCTTCTTCTCAACAAATTGTTTCCGTCCAGCTTCGTCCCAATTTCCCCGCGCTCGCGCGCCTCCCCAAGTCGTGGACACTGATCTACTCGCTTGACCAGAACGGGATCAGTCTCAACACCCTGTACTCACGCTGCGAAGCCCACGCCTCGCGCCGGCCGGTGCCCGGCGAGGTGCTGAACACATCCATGCTAGTCGCGGTGAAGGACGCCGACGGGGCGGTGTTTGGCGTGTGGCTCGCAGATGGCATTCGCGGCGGGAAGGGCGGACGGGGCTATTTCGGGGGTGGCGAGTCGTGAGTCTGTCTATCTTGTGCCGCTTTTAAACCTCTTTGTCTTCCCCTTCTTCGGGCGAGCTCTTCGGCTAAGAGAAAACCCGATTTATTAGCCACTGCGTCTATTTCTTATCTTCTCGCGCGAATTTCGCCACCGTGCAACCGAACCACGACCGACTGATGCGAACTTTATTATAGGTTCCTGTGGAAATGCCAGCATGACGCGCTGAAGGTGTTCAAGTGCACGGGGAAGAATAACTACGTAGCATTGTGCGAGCCAGAGTACATCTCGTTCGGTGGCGGGTACGCCATTCGCTCTAGTGTAAACCATCGCAGTCTAATATCAGTTCTAGCGATGGGCATTACGGCCTATATCTCGACGATACGCTCTTCGACGGCTCCTCCGCACCATGTCCGACGTTCAATAACGAGCCTTTATGCTCGCCTGGCCCGAAGAAGGGCGCGACGGTCACATTCGAGTGTGTTGGTCTCGAGATATGGGGAATGGGCCCTTGATTTACAGGTCAATGGTGTGATGGGCATTATTTGCATATAATCTGTATCATAGTCAGCTTCGTCTGTATATCATAGGGTGTACTTATAGCGCGTAGCTCGGCGCCCTTTCTTTGTTTTTTTGTAGGTTTCTCTCCCGACACTGCAGGAGATTGAAAATTGGTAGCCGCTATTTATTTGCATGTACTTAGGAGGCACAAATATTAGATTTGCCGTGTACCTAACAATTTAAAACCTTGTCAAGTTGATAACATTTCTACAAAACGCGCATCAAGCTACTTGAAGTCTGAAAACAGTAGCAAAATGTCTACTATTCAGACCCTACGCAATTATTTGCGGTGCACCCACCACCCAAATCCTCTGTAAAGGGAATCAGTTGGATGATACCAGTTCCAGGCAGTGTATAAATAGAGAGTATATCCGGCCCTCCACAAAACTCTTTAGCGTTCCCTGTGCACGCCATTAGAGCAGAGCCAGTTGTCGGAAACGGGAGGAATGTTGTGGGGATCCCGTCACAGTGTTGAAGTGCTGATATCGGGACAGCGTTGTTTTCAATGGCGTTCCCGCAATCTATTGGCATGCAACTGAGATCCAAGTGGTCATGTCTGAGAAATACACGTACAGCATTCATCTGCGAACTCTACTCCGGCAAGGGTAAATCCTATGAATGTGGTGCATTATATCAACCTGACTTTAATTGAAGACAACGGCCTTCATGTAAGAATGACAGACCTGCATTTCCACATGCTGTCGTGCAGATCGCCGAAGTCATATTTCCTCGGGGAACAGGTACCGGTAAATTTACCGCGTTACGACCTAAAGCCCGTGCCGTTATAGAGTCGCTAAAGACTGTCAGTCATACTTCGGATATCGAGATAAAAGTGTTGGTTGGTTGAGCGACATACTTGTAGAAATACGAGAAGCGCCACTGGCCGGCAACCAAAGCCGCCCCGCCCGGCCAAGTCGGATCCGAGCAAAAGAATTGGGTGTCTTCGTTTCTGAACATGTTGTAAACCGGTGGTGGTGTATTTAATCCTCCGCAAGATTCTGCAGGATTTCCAGGACATGTGGTAGAAACTCCCGGTATAGTGCACTGGCCTGGGTCACTCTCAAAACAGTTTCCAGCGGGGTTGTATACATTGCTGCAAGCTATATAAGCACGATGAGGCACTATTCTTCGATGAGATATCTAAAATATTGTAGAGACACACCACATTGAGGCCCTAGTAGGCCAGCAAGGCGCTGTCCTTGTTGATCACAGAATGCTACACAGGACTCGATGGTCATCGAGGTGGCATCTGTGAAGGTAGGACCAAGGAGAATATCAGGGCATTGACTCCAAGAAAAAAAATGTTATTTTCTGAGTCTGATGGGAAGAACTACTAGAATGAGCACACCCTAGACATGGAATCACTGGGTCTTGTATCCATCCCGAGGGGAGGACAGAGGTATTACCGGACAGAGGTGTGAAGCGCCTGAGATCACGGCCTCCAATTCCAGTGGCAGCAACGGTGCTTCCAGAAAATAAAAAAACTATCCAAGGAGGCATACGTTGCTGAGATCAAGGCAGAACGAAGGACGCAAATCTCGCATTCACTGTCATTCGCCTTTTTATTCTGTACCGTGGTGGAAAGAAGCCTATTTTCACCCTCTCTATCAGCTAGTGCAGAGCCCCATGGACATGTGTGTACCTGAAAACTATACAAAATATCTAACGCTCTGTCCATGTCAATGATGGTTATTATTACTTTCGTTCTCAATTTGATCTCTTACACTTTTTACAAGGCTTACAGGCACTGGATTTTTCCACTCAAAGCGAATAGACAGCAAGCGAATTGAGTAAACGGAATTTATCTCTATATTATAGGATCTCAAACCAGCGATTCAGTTGCTCAGGCAAAAGACGTTAGGATAAACTCTCCATATAAAAAAAATCATAAAAACTGGTACTGATACCTCATGCTCAAGCGATTCAGCGTCCGTTGAAAGCGCAATTGATTTGGCAAGGCTGACATACTTTCAAATGTCGACTGTGCGAGTCAAAGGCGAGTCAAGAATAGACGATAAAAGCTCAAATGCGTCGTCACTGGGCAAGTTTTTGTGATCAGGTTATCGGGACGGTTAAATAAAGTGGTTCTTCCAATCTGTGCATTGGTTGTGACCAAAATTTTCAATCAATTCCCCGAGACGCATAGTTCGACCTGGTAAAGGTGTACAGTATAGAATATATCGGGAGTTGACATTGATTACCAGAACCGAGTAGGAGACAGAAAGCCGACGCATTTGTCGCGCGGCATGTCATACATCGTCTGACACATTTAATTGTCGATGTCACCTGAGGAATTGGCTATAATAGCTACCCCGTTTGCCAGTCAAATGCGCTAATTATGCTATCTGATTTCCGATCTATGTAGTAAAATTCTCGCTATCTGGGTTGAAATTGTCCGCCAGCTTTGATTCGTATAAAAATATTAGATGTTCAGATGTAAGCGTAGGAACTGCACGATGAAAAACTCGAATTTTGTGACTGCATCTATCTAGAGGTACACTCAGTAGAGTCTGTTTTGAATCGCAAACGGGCCAAAAGCACCGCTGACTTCAGAGTCGTTCGTGAACTTTCCCCATTGTCCGCCAGCTTCAGGATTAGAATATACATTGAAGTGTGCCTGTAGAAGTAAACATGAGTAGGTAAATGTACACGTAAAACGAAAAGTTGGCTGACATGTCCTTCTGGATGCTGATGACTAAACATCAGGCCATATTTAGCCGTCCTGAGAGTACCAATAACTGTTGGATGTGAGGGTGGCAATTGGGCAGAATGAAACAAAATATAGACGTACTCAAAAGGAGGTCCTCCTTGTTGATCTTTGCCTGATGACCATAGCTACTCATGATTGCCTCTGCATGGTTTTGGAACCATACTTTCGGTGCATCCAACTTCTCGATGTAGCGATATTCCGCATCTTCTACGTAGAGGTATGCCGCTGGGTGACCAGCTTTTAAAGGGAATGATGTCCGCCGTATGAGGTCCTGACTTAAAACGTATGAATATAAAGGTCAGCAACGGTGCTCGCCATTGGGACTAATACAACGCACGATTTGTTGCGGAATGTCAAAGAAGCTACGAATTTGTCTATCGCTTTTTGAGCAAGGCTTTTCTGTGCTCGAGGTTGAACACCATATTTGACAGTCCCGTATCCATGAACGGAAGGCAGCGATTTGATACCCGGGTGGTCTGCCAGGGTGGGTTTGAATGCGTTGAAGAAGGTCACGAAGCCTCCATCGACCTTGGACAGGTATCCCACCGCACCGATATCGACTGGGGTTGGATCCCATAGCGGAAGCACCACTGCAGGACCACATTAGATAAAATTAGATTCATTCGCCGAAAGAGTATTAGCTTACGCGATGAATGGAAATCGTGCGTTAAAAGCATCCTATAGCGCCCTCCTGTCCGTCTCTGGGCAGCAATTTTATCGGTGGGTGGCGGTGAATCATACCCGTCGTGCACTGGTGCTGGTGGGACATGGTCCTCCGACCGATGCACGCGCATCGTCGAGTTACGGCTCGAGACAGGTGTGTAGAACACAGGCTCCGGCATCCTAATGACACTATCTGGGATGGTGCTTTCGTAATGTGGTACATCCTCAGAAGCTGGGCGAGGCCCCGCAAGGGACGAAAATGATTCGCTCAATACGTCCGGCGCTGTATTATCGCATAAGTGATCATTAGACCTCCTGAATATCAGTGCGGACTCACGAGGCATTGGACTTGATCCCTGCGAGTATTGAGGAAGCAACTCTTGCGGGCGCATGTCGGGGGAGGGGGTGTTTGTGAGGTGCGATTCGGGAAGATCTGCTGCTGTGGGCCTCGGAGACTCGGCGAGGTCCTGGCCATAACTTTTCCTCAGCAACTTCAATTCTTTCGCTATCTTCGAGAATGTATATCGTTTCGAGGGGTCTGCCTGCCAACACGAGCCGAGAAGATCCAGAATGCGTGGCGTGAGGAATCGTGAATTCTTTGGCAGCGGGGGGCGTGTATCCTCCTCTATAGTATAAACACTAATCAGTACAGGACGACAGATAACAGCAAATGAAAAGGTCAAACGAACGGAGTACGAAGTACCGGACTGCGATGTCGTCCATTAACGGCCATGGCAACCTACCCATGGTCAAGATCTCGGAGCATGTTATAGCGAAGGCCCAAACATCGACTGCAGGAGTCATTTCTTGATTTTGACCTGACATCAATTCAGGCGCCTGCCACCGCAGAGTTCGAACTAGAACGGAGTGGATTAGCATGACATGTCTGCTAGCCGCAAATACACTAAATGACTCACCAGGAGGCGGCATTCCGCTCATCCTATACGCCTCGCTTTTCATCTCGCTCTGCCCGAAATCAGAGATCAAGCAGCGATATTTGTAGTCCACCACCACATTGACACCCTTCAGGTCTCCGTGGAGGACACCGTTGCTGTGAAGGTATTCCATGCCCTTGGCTATTTCATGCATGAAGCGGAACAGATCACATTCACGCGACAGGTCATTGTCGTGCCCCATCAGCCTCGCTGTGGTCCCGGGTGGCGTTAGGCCCGGGCTGTGGAAACTAGATGAGTACAGCAAGCCTAGTGATTGCGGTACTGTCACCGATGGTCCAGGAAGAGAGTTTGATCTATGGCCCGCAGAGCGCGGGGAGCGGCGCGGAATTGGCTGGTCGGCGCTCCGCCCGACGCCGAGGCCAGAGGGTCGATATTCGTACTCAACGCGTTTGAGATGTTCGACTAGATTGCCATTCTTGGCAAAAGGGCTGACGAGGAACCACGGCGGTTCGCCAGTGGCGCTGCTCGCGCCGTAGAGTTGGAGCACATTGGGGTGATGCAGTGTCTTCCAGATAGCCACCTCCCGCATAAATAACTTGCGGGGCGTGGTCTCCGCCAATATCTTGATTGCAACGGTACGTCCATTCCAGGATCCCTTGAAGACGTCGGAGAAAAAGCCAAAGCCGATCTTCTCTCCTTTGTCGATTTCGAATCTACACGATAATTAGATCACTGTTATCCCAGAAGGGGCTGGCTTCCTTACTTCGTAATGGTCCAGTTGGGCACTGTGGCTTGGGCACCAGTCATCCTCGTCAAGCAATCGATCCCCAACTCCAGGAACTCTTGATCCAGGGTGTCCCGACGCCCAAAAATGCTTGATCCACTGAGCCCAGAACTACTCGAGCTATCGATGCTGACGGTGGTCTGTGAGCGCTGCAAGGTAACCGTTCCTTGACCTCCCGGCCCCCCCTCCTGCACGCTGAGTGTACGCCGCCTAATGGTTCCAGACAGAATGTCACTGTGTGTGCTCGACGCCAGGTGTTCGCTGTTTCGTTCGACCACGCGCTCGTGTTCACGTTGAAGCGCCTTGATCGCATCAGGCATCTCTTGCCGAGCGATCCCAAGTACGTCCAGCATGTCTTTGTCGGTTTGGGTGGCAAGTGCTGTGCGCAGGAGCTGACGTAGCTCAGAAGTATCGCGGACAGCATCGATGTTGTTCTGCGCCGTGTGCAGCGTTGCCAGTGCCGGGATGATTTCAGAGGGATGCAAGCTTTCCGACGTGATCAGCTCCCCTTCAATTAGCCTCAGAACATCTCTGTGAGTGACAAACTCTGTTACACTTTCTGTGGAGATTTTATCTGATGAAACAGGACTGGGTTCCGGTGAGGCGACTTCAGTTTCTGATTCCAAGATAATTCGAAGTTCAGAATTGGCCGGGATCTTATTCTCCCGAATAGCTTTCAGCACCGCCATTGACGCGAATTCTCGTTTCTGTTCGGTTTCCTGTACTTGTCTTAGGATACGTATTTGAATCGATACCTGGACACAAGATGAGTACTGGAAATGCCGCAATGCGATTTTAAAGAGACGCACGCCGAAAAGAGTTAATGCATCGCGAAGCATACTGTCACAGCTTGAGATCTCCCGTAGTATTTCATCGCGTTTGAGGTACCGCTTCAACCAAGGCTGATTTCTTTGTCTGAGCATGAATCGGTATACACCCATATACGACCTATAATTCGTTAGCTCGAGAGCCATTGCACATCATGTAGGGAAACATATTTACTCTTGGAGCTTCTGTATTGGTGAGGCCAGCTCGGTGCCGACTCTGTCGCCGGCTTCATAAATTTCTTGTCTGATAGATATCAGTATATCTGCACATCTTTCAGTGAGACGAAAACAAGCCAATTGATTCATCTAACACAAATTAGTTTTTGTAGCCATACATTTAAAAAAAAGTATGTTATAACTTACGTCGACATATTGTGCTGAATCCCAGATGTTGACTACGGTCTTCGCAGCCAAGGCCAAACCTGGCACCGGTGCAAATTCAAGGAGATCGACTCCAACGATTAGGGCCTCGTGAATTACGTCTGCGGTTGTCCCCAACACAGAAACGACTGCCCTGGCCACGGCCTAGAGAACATGACGGTATGAGGTTAAGAATTGAACTTGGCCAAATTGATGCAAATAGAAGATATCAGGCTAAATTAGGCAACCAAACGAAGCTGCCAACGCTGGCCTCATTTCTTCCCCATTCCACATTTACTGCGCGTTTAAAAGGAATTACGAACCTTGCGGGTCTCTTCATGAGCTACTTCGTTCTCTTTCGGCATAGTTCTCTGCTTAGCATGCCAAGGTCGTGGCATGTGCTTTTCCGGGCTCCACCACGACGAAGCCAGCTTCGAATCGGACATCACTGATTCTTGCGTTATCTGATGATCCTCCGAGGCTCGTGAGGGAGGCCGCGATCTCTCTCGGAAAGTTGAGTTCATCTCCCCTTCACCTTCGTACTCTCTACGAATATCTGGCAAGGAGATTGCTACATCTGTGCTAAATGCAGCCATCGTTAGAGGGCTCAGCCCCTCAGACGGACTTTCGACAGGATCCGGAAGAGAATCATGGTGCTCTGGCAGAGATTCAGGGGATTTTTTGCGAGGGCTGGATAGCAGGAGCGATTCAAAGATCTTCGGTGAGCCAAAGGGGCGTAACGGCGACCGTGCTCGACGAGGAGAGGCAGGTGCAAGGTGAGGTGAAGACGACGTAGGATCTGGAAGTGGCGCTGATCGTGGGGTTGGCGTTGCTGAGGGTGATCTGTGTGCACTCATCGTGCAACTAGTCGCCAAAAATATTATCGTCAAGTTTAGTCAAGTAATGGTGGAGGCTCGGCAAGGGAGTTTCCAAGTGTCCAGACTCCACAACTATACTAATCGTGGGAATGGCAGTCGCGATGGGTACTGGAAGCTTGGAAGGATGAATCCAAAGCTAGGTTCGTCTTTTGTACTTTTTGGTTGCGCCGAAAGGGATCACGAGAAGGAGGTGGGTTAAAATTATAGAGCTGTCAAACGTACTATCCTTTCGCCGCCTTTATATCAGCCGAAAGCTGTACATATGTAGAATGGGCGCTTCCTCCCGCAATCCGAAGTGGGTCAGCACAATGGCACACACCTCTATAATAGCATCTGTGCATGGTATTCTTATTCCGGGCCATCGTTGGCAGGTGATGGTGTGCAGAAATCAATACCATGGGCCAACAGCCGAAGTACGTCAGTCTGTCCCTATACTAATAAATGATGACTCGGATTCGGTATGTCCCGCACGACAGCAAAGTATTGCATGCCATTTGTCTGTAAATATTTACTACAGCCTGGACATTACCCCGAGTCAGTGTGCCAGGCTTTGCTGCGAACCACTGAACCAGTGAAAGTAGCGGAGCAAGGAAATGAAACTGATAGAAAAGGAACTAAATCACCGTTGAACACACAGCTATGTAGATCGCGCTGTCGACTGCCACACCAATTGTGACTGATTTACGTGCCGTAGTATATGCAATTCGCTTTCAGCCTCAACGGAAGCTGAGAAAGTATCAAAAATCGAAGGCCATTATTGCCACATTGCGAGGAAAAGCAACGATGTTTCTCATACTCACGACGCAATCGCGTCAACCCTGGGAGTAAGTATATGTGTAATTGCCTACATCACTTGAAAAAATCTTCCTGATCAGCGCCAGCCATGATTGATATCAAATAGAATCGCGGTAAGTAGTCCAACGGGCGTTGATGATCATAGCCGAGTCATTTTTTTACTTAGATCAGACCCGAAAGACGTTACGAGGGTACTTAACTATGGTGACCGCGCGGCCTGACTGGCATATGATGATCATATATGATACAAGTAGACATGACACCTCACGCAGCAAGTCGTGAGTCTAAGAGGCATATTGTTGCTAGTCAGTGAGCTAAGAACACCGAAGCTTTGAAAGCTTACGAGTACCTCGGGCATAAACAGCAATGCTGTAGTGATCGGACGAGAACGTGGTCAGAGTGTCGTAAAGCTCATTTAACTCAAACTCGACTTGAAAAGGATGTTTCGCTGATACTTACTCATCGGAACTGGAACTCCGGGCGGTGCTCGGGAGTCGGCACTGCATGGAGTTCGAAGGAGAATTACATAGTGCCGCCACGATACTACGGTTGTGGTGTCTTTGAAACAAAAGGTCGAAGGAGCCGAGAACAAAACAAAAGCTATGTGGTGCTGCAAATTAAGCTATAGTATCCCCATGATCCTACAAACCCGGCCGACCGCGCTAGATCCGACAGCTAAGCGCCAGACGCTGGTGTTTATTTTGAGCGCTTATACAGCCTATAATTCAGCATACACACATATCCCCAGCACTATGTCGACCCATTTTCTACCACAATGGAAAAAAGGCCTGCTGAGTGTGCAGCGCCCGCAGTACGCTAGCTTAGGTATGCATTATGCAAGTAGTCACGTAAATGCACTGCTGTTGACACGGAGGTACTGCGGGCAAAGAACTTCATTCCTTCCATGGAACAGACTGCGCACTTCGTGGCTCAAGCACACCTTCAAATTTGAATGTTTGAACTTCTTTTGAATAACCTTGCTTCTCTATCGGCCTTGGCGTTCCCAACGATCCACCAGTCCGTCGTAAATACACTTTCAGTATTTGGCTGGACTTGGGCTGGTTATTGGATACCGGAATCTGGTTGCCCTGCTGTATATGACTCCTCCGTTTACTAGGATTTTATATGGAGTATAAGGATTTATTTACCGGCGGATATTTTAGGTTGTCTGACTCAGAAATCACAATCCCGTGTCTGTGAAAAAGTCGTGGGTTTTCAGCGCAGCCCTACAATGAATCAAATACTGCATTTGCAACACTGAAAACTTTTACATGAGGTGGTTCACATGGTTTTTATGCACGGTAATTATGTGGCAGCTACACAGATTTAAGACTGTAGTTATACTGAACAGAACTTTCTGTTTATTCATTTTATTCTGATAAGCCGTTTACTTCAAAATTTTCTGTATTCGGAGCCACAAAAGATAACGGAAAATATGCGCCATCGCGTGCTAAGTAAACGAAAAAAAACAAAACAGAATTTAGAATTAATCCGTCGAAAAACATAAAATGTATGTAATAGATGATGCATGATGCCTCGTCGCAGTTGTTGCACAGTTGAGTCGTCGACACGGGCGTACTTGCTGCCAACTTACTGCGTTCTATATATAGATTGCTTACATCACAAGCGAAAATCAAAATCGAATTCAAAATCAAAATCAAATCGCAGGCCTACAAAAACTTGCATACCTCGCACTATGCTCTTGTCCTGAACCTCACCATTCATTCACCTCTATTCAGAATTAAAGGGAAATAAATGAACGCCGTACCATCTCGATCCGTCAATGGGAGCAGCAATGCATCCGAGTCGAACATCACGAATAGCCCCGCCCACAAACCACCGAGTACGTGCTCATTTGCGTAGACCATCAAGCACCCAGAGATTGACAGAATAACCCCAGAGCCATTTTCGGAGCTGAGCCTCCTCGACAAGCTTCTCTCCCCGCTCATCCTTTTGTCGATGATACTAGGCGTCATTATTGGTGAATTCGCCCCCGCTGTGAGAGAGAAGTTCGATACTTCAAAGTTCCATGGTGTCTCTCTTCGTAAGCGGAGCTTTTTATTTATTCAGCACTTAATTTAATTCACTGGTTTCTGTTACCAACAGCCATCGCAGTCGGTCTCATCGTCATGATGTGGCCCGTGCTCACGAAAATCCAGTATGAGACCCTTCCAGGGATCTTCCAGACCAAGCGACTATGGAAACACCTCTTTATATCCCTCGTCTTGAATTGGATCGTAGGCCCGTTTCTCATGCTTGGACTGGCGTGGGCCACACTCCCGGACCTCCCGGGATATCGCACCGGCGTCATCATGGTCGGCCTCGCGCGGTGCATCGCAATGGTCATTATTTGGAACAACCTGGCGCGCGGCAACACCGAATATTGCGCGATCCTTGTTGTGGTAAACGCGCTGCTACAAATTGCGCTTTTCAGCCCGTACTCTGTCTTCTTCATCAATGTCATCAGCCACACCCACGACGACGAAAGCCAGAAGGTGTCCTATGGGAATGTAGCCATCTCCGTTCTCATTGTGAGTAGTCCGTATATTCCGAATCTGTTGCTATCGTTGATCTCATTCAAATCAAAAGTACCTCGGAATTCCTCTTATCGCAGGAATAATTACACGATATGGAGTCATTTACTCCACCAGTCGTCAGTTCTTCGAGAAGAAATTCCTTCCGCTCTTCTCGCCCTTCTCCCTCATTGGCTTGCTATACACCATAATTGTCTTGTTTGCGTACCAAGGCCACAGGATCTTGCACGACATCGGGCCCGTTTTCCGCATATGCGTCCCACAGATTCTCTACTTTGCCATCATGTGGACGGGTACCTTCCTTCTTATACAACACCTCTCTAAACGAGAGAGCGCTGGCTATAAAGGGACGGAGGGCAGGACATATGGATATGACACTGCTGTGTCGCAAGCATTCACAGCTGCTAGCAACAATTTCGTAAGGCTTGTTTCCTTTTTTAAAAAGATAGTTTTGATTATTTTGATACAGGAGCTGGCCATAGCAGTGTGTATTTCCGTCTACGGCATAAATTCCGAGCAAGCTCTTGCTGCCACCATTGGACCGTTGACGGAGGTTCCAGTGTTACTGAGTCTTACTTGGTTGGCATTGTATCTTCGGCACAAGCTCACATGGGAAATACCTAGGACGCCTGATATAGAGGACGAGAGCGTGCACTCGGAGAAGGTCTGACATACTATATAACCTCTTTCAGTGCCAACCGGTACTGTCCAGATTCCAGAATTTATGTTTTGATTTGCTTTTGATAAATACCTTTCCGATGGATTACACACTACTTTGTTATCCAAATTTCTCTGAATCTTTGGACCTATATTTCCGTTTTTACTAGAAAATTCGAACACAATTTTGTTACAATATTAATGAATCTTTCACGGGGAGGAGGACTGACTGGAGCAGCGGCACGAAGTTGCCGGCATGTAGCCTAAGCATGTAGGTGCTCGGATCAGCCACGGATCAACGCCATCATTTGCCAAGCGCGCAAGTTCTAATTTTGAGCGGACATTGACGTTCACTTGCTCACCTCCCTCTTTTTGTCTCAATGTACTCCATCTCCACACTCGTTAACATTCTCCTTCTTTTGACGTCGCTTGCCTTTGCGCAGACGAACGTAACTGTCCCTGACACAGACCCCTCCATAAGCGTAGGCCTACTATACGTTTCATTTCGACTGCTCAAGTGATCGATATCCGCCGCGTCGTTGAAAGTATCTAGGTGGTGCCGGTGACGCATCGCTGTGCAGTATTAGCCCAAATGGAACCATTACTTCGAAGCCCGGATGCTACTTGGTTCCATCGAACTGTGCACCAAGTGTCGCGATGGGGCAGAGTAAGGACAGTCAGGCGTCGTTCTCTTTCAAAGGTCGGTGCTACATCACACTATGCGGTGCAACTCTGCATAGGTAATCCTGATTTTTGACCGCGAGCTACGTATAGGTTCTGCCATATACATTAACTCTCTGCGCTCTGTTCTCTCTCCTCTATACACTGTGACGCTGGATGAGACTGCCGTGGACGTCGATGGGTATCTGAATTCCACCCCCTTTGTTTGCGACGCTCTGTTCGCTCGGATTGGCCTTGATCCAACCATTGTGCATACTGTAACCCTGTCGATCAAGGGAATTTCACCGAGTACACCTCTAGGGCCTGCAGCGCAGCAAGGCATCTTCGATTTCTCCCTCATTAACTTTATGTGAGCATTTTTTTTGTTCCCTACCAATAAGCAGCTTAAATTCGTGTGGCACAGTTATACAACCGAAGGCTCTGTGTCAAACGACTCTACAAGCACAACAACCTCTAGTGCATCTAATGTTTCCACTGCCGCAGACACTCCCACTCTTTCTGCCATGACTCAATCTTCCTCGGGGAGAAATCAAGCTGAAATCGCTTTCTACCGTTGTACAGCTACGGGTGCGCTTCAGTTTTCATGAGCTACATTTCCGGTGCAACCGCAGCTTACTTTATCAACTACAGTTTCCTTGCTTGTGACGATGGCCATGTTGCTCTCGGCTCAGTACTAGTTGTAATCTTCACAAGGTTCAATTTTAGAAGGGCATGTCGGCACAACGTAGATGATAACCAACCTTGGGAATGACAAAATACCTGCCACCTTGGAGTTGTGCCGCTCACAGCTATTTTTTGTGATTTTCGGACGCAGAAAAAGAAGGTGGCTCTCGTTCGATGGTAGATAAAATCACGTCATTATTAGAAAATTCTTGCTGTCGAACTGGTCAAGTAAAGCTATTTTTAAAAAAGAGCCTGGGGCGACAATTTCTTTATATGAACCTTGTGTGAACCCCGACAGGAACTTTCTGGGCCGGGCCGGGCCAGAGTTGCCATTACTTATGCCGGGATGCCGGTAGCGCGATCAAAAGCCGTCAAGCCCGCAGACTCTGATCCGGGCTTGATCCGGGCTGCAAAGTTAGTTCAACCCTTGTTCAAGCCAACGACAGTCCTTTTTCTCCTTATCCCATTACTTATCTTACCATGTATACCCTCCCCACATTCGTTTCAATCCTTCTTTACGTGTCCCTAGCCACTGCGCAAGTAAATATTACCGTCCCAGACACAGATCCTTCCATCAGCGTAAGTCTCTAAATCCTATTCAGTGATGACTGCCATCTTGGTGCAGTAGCAGAAGTTCACCGCAAGCTGACATTCTTCGAAAGTATCAAGGCAATACCGGTGATGCTACGCTGTGCCAGGTAAATGCAAACGGTACAATTATCGGCGGGCAGGAAGGATGTTACCTTGTCCCGACCAGCTGCGCGCCAACCGTCGCAATGGGACAGAGCAACGACAGCGCTGCGTCGTTCTCATTCAAAGGTAGGGTGTTATACCTATTCCATGTAGTACCTCATCTAAATACCAACAAAACAAACTTCGTATTTCATAGGCTCCGCTATCTACGTCAACTCCCTCCTTTCGTCCAGCTCGCCACTGTACACCGTAACCTTGGACGGAACCCCCACGGATATCGATGGATACAAGCCTTCCAATAGTTTTGCCTGCGACACGTTGTTCTCTCAAACAGGCCTCGACCCGAACGTACAGCACAATATCACTCTGGCTACCAAGGGAGCATCCCCAAGTAAACCGGCAGGGACCTCGAGTGGCATCTCGGTTTTTTCCTTGATCAATTTCATGTGAGTAAATCTACCGGATGTCGTTTTTCAATGTCACGGACTCAAGGACCCGCTGTCTTTCATTTCCATGTTAAGCTACACGAGTGAGAACGCGACCTCGTTGTCGAATAGCTCTACCAATACCTCCAGTACCACAACACCCTCCTCGGGCACAAGCGTCCATACAACGATCACCGCCTATCTTCCCACAACATTGGGTACGCATTTCATAGTCACTTGAGATGATGTCGCTGAAAATTACTTGATTTTTGTATGCAGTGGCGTTGTCGGTGTTACTCTGGAGTTTGCACAGGCTGTGATCAGCTCTTATATCTGCCTGTTTATTCTTGGAATCCAACTTCGTCCAGGAACTCCATCTTCAACGCTGTTCCGCGCGTATACCCTGAATTTATTCTGCATGAGTTGTGGGTTTCAAAAGGGAGTGTGTGTGTGTACGCCTTGCCGTCTCTTTCCCGCAACTTTGTGCTGTGAGATATACAAAAGCTATCCAAGGTTCTTAAGCTTGACGAAAGAACCAAAATTATAGATTGAGAGGCAATACATTACACAAAATCTATCTTGGTACGCACAATTTTAACCATGCTAACTCTACTCGACCTTCTCTAGCGTAAATCGCGCGCTGTCTCCCTCTACGTCGGAAGACGAACGACTCTGAATCTCGCTGACTTGCCAAGTGAGCTTATACCTCAGCGATAACGATACCCAACTCAACGCCAGCAGAACTGGTACCTCAGTGAGAGGGCCGATGCTGGCAGCCAAAGCCTGTTCGGAATCTATACCGTAGACCGCAATACAGACTGCTATCGCCAGTTCCTAACAAGATGTCAACAAACTTGATGAGGGGAACACCAGCCACAAGACGTACAAAATTATTGCTCGCAGCTGTAAATGCCTGAGCCACGGCGGTGTCATACCCAAATGTATTGACGCTCGATCCGTCTCCGCGCGAGCTCTCACTTTTAGCGAGATGGTGGATGAAAAAGAAAGTGCCAGTCCACATGATGAAGAAGTACAGGATCTGCGGGACACAGATACGGAATACAGGGCCAATATCGTGTATGATCCTATGGCCTTGATATGCGAATAAGACGATGATGGTGTACAGCAAACCGAGCAAGGCGACGGGGGAGAAATATTCGAGGAACTTGGTCTCGAAGAATTCGCGGCTGGTGGCGGCGATGACCCCATACCGGGTCACTATTCCAGCGATAAGCGGGATCCCTAAATACTACAGCCACGCAAGTCAGCCACGACATGGCCATTCGGTACGAGCAACCACTCACAATGAGCACGGATATCGCAACATCCCCATAAGCGACCTGACTTCCGTCGTGCGTGTGGCTGATCACGTTGATGAAGAACACGGAGTAGGGGCTGAACAGTGCGATCTGCAACAGGGCGTTGACTACGACGAGGATCGCGCAGTACTCATTGTTTCCGCGTGCGAGGTCGTTCCAGATGACGACCATTGCGATACATCGAGCGATACCGACCATGATGACGCCGGTGCGATATCCCGGGAGGTCGGGCAATGTCGCCCACGCAAGGCCCAGCATGAGAAATGGTCCTACAATCCAGTTCAGGATGAGGGATATGAACAGGTGCTTCCATAGTCGTTTAGTCTGAAAGATACCCGGTAGAGCTTCGTATTGGACTTTCGTGAGCACCGGCCACATCATGATAATGAGGCCGATCGCAATGGCTAAGAATCAAGAAATGAGGTTAGGTTCGCTGGGGCTGAAGGGCATCCACTCACGCAGAGATACGCCGTGGAGCTTCGCCGTGTCAAGCTTAACCCTAACGGAAGGCGCGAATTCGCCCAGGATAACGCCCAGTATCATGGACAACAGTATAAAGGGAGACAACAACTTGTCCAGAATGTTCAGTTCATCAAAAGGCTCTGCAAATTCGATGAATCAGCGTTATGAAGATAACGAACTGCACACATACTTGGCGGCGGCCGAGGATTTGTGTTGTTTCGACCTGTGACATTTCCATCTACTGCTTGAGAACAGACGGGATCCATTTCAGTACACGTTAGGTTCTATGATGATAGTAATAGCATCGAAACGAGCGTGTTTTCGTTGTTTTTTCGTCGGAGAAGTTGCAGATTCGATTCGGAGTGCTATTTTAGTCTTAGAGTGGAGGGCTGCGGCACCAGTAATTTGCTCCGCCTAATACATAGTCACGTGCTTAGCTCTGGGAAGGGAAAGAGAGGAAAGGCAAAGGAAAAAAAGACATACCTAGCATACTCTACGTGACATCAGTTTTCTTGGTAGGACATTTGAAGTACTTGAGTTCGTAGTGGGTCAATACATAACTTATAAGTTGGGAATCTGCCGCCAGGCAGCCCTGGTTAAATGTTAAGATCGTAAGGGTACAAAATTATAAACAACATATGTGTCATAAATCGTCCAAGTATATCATCCAGTATAGCGTATATCATAGTATAGGTGGCAGATATCCCGAAAGAGAGTTGAATAGAATGCGTGATGAAGGTGGTGCAGGCAATGTGAATTGAGCGTTAGAGAAATATGATTTTGATAGGTCGCTGTGATCGCTGAGGCGGAATAGATACAAAAAAACATTGATGAAGAACAATCCTTCAAACTTTCGCGGGGGGAGATCGCATCGACGACCTCCTCCTTGCAGTCCCATTATCTGTAGGCAGCGACACAACCCGCCCCTTACAATCTCCGTTGAGCATGACAGTGAGCGGCGGATTTGCGCGGTTGCCGTAACCCTCCAGGGGACTCTGGTATCCCTTATCCGTGCTGGCCGCAGAATGGCGCACGGTGCTCGGTGCTGTCGTATACCGGAGTGCTTCCATAGACGCGCTCGTCGTCACGCTCGAATCGTCCGCCAGGGCGGGGTCAGGTTCTACCGTCCGTTTTTTCACGAATGGCACGTTGTGCGGCGGAGTTGGCGCCTGAACGCAGATGAGGGGCTTGGTCTGGTGGATCCTCACATGCGCGATGGGCGTGATTGGGTGTGTGGGCGTTGAATCGACAGACACCCGCCGGGATGCGGTGGCTCGGCTGATCGGGGTTAAGTTTGTATTTGACTCAGGCGTCGGCGTCGCGGACGAGTGCACGTTGGCGCTGTGCCTTGACTGTTTAGAAAACGAGGTGCGGCGGCTCGGCGGGGGAGTGAGGTCGAGCATGGCCCCCAAGCCTTTCGCGGCGCCCTTTGTGGGTCGCATCCAGATGTGCTCGTCCGAGATGCGTGTACGCACGCACGTCGACGTAGAGCTTCTGCGCTTCGACGAGGAGGGGATGGGCGGCAGGTCTTTAAGCGCGCTGATCCGCAGCGATTCATTTGACAGCGTGCTCTGTGCAACCGACGTCCCCGAACCGGAATGAAGCGGAACGCGGAGCATACCGCTCCCTCGTCGCGACTCCACCGCCCTTTGCTTCCCCTTGCTCTTTTCCGACGGGCCGCGAATGCTCTCGGCCGGGACCTGCAGATACTCTATCGGCGTGAGCGTTTCTTGCGGAAGTTCGTACTGTATCCATGAAACTTTATGTTCTTCTTCGGGTTCGGAGGGGTTTCCGTTAACAGCGTCGTGCAGGCCAATTGGCAGCGGAATCGAGGGCGCCGTATCCGCCCATACATCAATATCTCCATCATCAACCCTCTTTGACACAGAGGCTTTGCGCTTTCCAAAATTCGTACCGTTTGACAAGAACTTCGAGCTCACGACCGTTAAGCGGCCGAGTTTAGTCATCATACTCTCCTGGGTGCCCGTTGGTGCCACCGACGCGGGTTTCGACACCGCATCCGGCGCACGGGAAAACGGGAAGCTGCGGTGCGAACGGGGGGGATTTACCGCGGCATCGCTGTGCAGGCGGCGGCGTGGTGGAGGTGTGTCAGCTCTGTGCATTGCCACGGGCACGCTGAATTCCATAGGGAACAACTGGCTATCTCCGTGTACTGGTTGCAGGCGGGTTTCCTCCATCGTTGTCGGCGCCGCCGTCATCGATGCTGTGCGCACACGGCTCGCACGCGGTGCAGGTTCCAGAGATGGATCTATTGATGGTGGGCTTTTCCTCGTTGGGCGAGGACGAGGGGAGGGAGTGGCAGGGACAGGGGCCAGAGACGCTAAGCTGTGTCGCTTGGGACTGGGGGAGTTATCTGGGGTGGGTGGAAATGTGGCCGGCGGGTATTCATTCCGATAGCTCTCCCAAAGCTCCATGTCTTGTTCGGCGATGTTCTTTGCCGCGGTCGACAATGTCAAAGCACGCGTACGGTTCGTGGGCGTTGGGCCTCGCGGGCGTGCAGGCGCCTCTTGCTCTTGCTCTGGATCTTGCTCTTGCTCTTGGACTTGGATTTGGACTTGCAATGGCTCTGGCTCTGGCGATAAGGCTGGGTCCGAGTCTGGAGGGGTCACTTGCACCTCGAACTCCCCTCTCTTATGAGACCCGGTATCCGACGTAAGAAATGAAAGGCTGAAAGGGGGTGTCGTCACTTGCTGGACGTAAGACGTGTCGATGCGCGGCGGCGGCTCATGGGTCACGACGTGCTTGATCTGCGCAATGTAATGGCGTTCGTTGATGAAGAGCGCAATCGAGACACCCGTAACAAAGGGGGGCACCGGACGGACGAAGGCGACGGCGACCTCACTGGTAGTCGGTGGAAGCCCCTGGTAATCGAGTTCCTCGGTGATCTGGATAGTTATCTCTTTGCCCTCTGTCCTGAGGATAGCGAACATGCCCACTTTGGGGCAGACGGCGATGATGTTAGTTGCTCGCGATGTACGAGGTCCCGGAGTAGTTCCTGCTAGCGATGCCGGCTCCGCCGTAACAGGCAGGATCGACGGCTTCCTACGCGTTCTGAACATCCTTTGATCCTTGAGCGTTAAAGTGATCAACGAGCAGTTCACGACAGCTAGATGAAGAGCTTACTGAAGATGCAGATAGTCGGTTCTCAATTGGAGGTGAAAGGGGAGGGAAAGTTGTTTTGGCTGATCCATCCACCACCGCCCTCTTCAAAAAGCACTGGCTTTGAGTGGCACACCCTGCGCGCCATTTGCACGAGGCCGGATGCATCCGGGCGACCGGCGGGAATATTGCCTGAACATTCATATCGTCTCTTTGTTCGACAACTTTGGAGCCAAGAAATAAGCGCAGACTTCGTTGAGAGAATATGACTATACACACGCGGTTTTCACAGAACAAAGATGGTCCCTGGGTGACAACAAAGCGCTCATCGCCCTTGCCATTGTTCATCCATCAGAGGTGTGCGAGGCAGTTCGACCGAAACAGGGCCGAACTGTCGAAGGTTGACGCGAAAGCTTGAAGTAAAACCACCCGTCCATAAAGCAAACGAGCTTGAAAAAGTGTAGTTAAGGAAAGGCAAGGAATGGACCAAGGTAGGTAACAGGTTGAACTGTGCTGAAACAAAGAATGTAGCTTCGAAGCTAAGCCCTACTTTTTCGAGTTCCGCTTTGTTTGTTGATCAATTCAATTCACTTGTTACTGCCGCCCACCGAAGCCGCCCAGTGTCAGTATTCTGTTGCAAGTATTTATGTTCAGCTGGCCCAGTACGCAATGGACACCAAAAGCGAAAGAAAATAAGATAATTCATAGATAATATATATCCCCGACATCGACGTCCAAAGTATTCTAGTACTAATAGTAATCATATTCTAGTATTGTATGTAGTCAAAGCGCCCTAGCGCCCTCTAATCCCCTTCGTAGGTGGTCTACCTTCTCTAAGTTTCTAATTCTAGTAGCCTCTATCTCGCCGCCCATCACTTGCTCCCACCAACGCTCACCCTCGGGCACCTCACGCCAGCCACCCTCCAGAAATTTCTTGGCCTTGCGCGCACTACCGCCATGCGGCTTGCAAAGCAGCTCTTGCACCTTCGCCCACTCCGGATGCGGCTCCGTGTGCGAGTACCCGGGAACATTGGTGAACCCATTCATCGTGAACGCGAGCGCGGGCGGGACGGTGATGCGCCCGATCTTGAAACACATCTGTGAGACGACGACTGTGTGGAGAATCGCGCCGTCCGGCTCCGGTCCTGCGAGCCCAGCCGCAACTGCGTTGAGCGCATTTTGTGTAGACGTTGGAGCGACGCCTGTTGCATTGGGTGTGCCGCTGGGGAAGGGAGTACCGGTAGAGGAGATGGTTTCATCACGCGGAGTGCGGATGGGGACCAATTGGGCATGGATGGGGTCAGAGGGCGCAGAGGTGGGTGCTTTCTCTGCTTTCTTCTTCTTCCCGTCTGGCTTGCAAACAAATCTCGACATGACATATGCCTACGTCGATAAATTCAGTCAATATTTTCATGAAACTGTTATACGGCATCACGCACCCATTTATGATCCCATGCCACGACCCCAGTGCGGACCTCGTAGGATGCGAATATCGGAATCTCGCGGATGAAATGGTAGTGTGTTGCTGCGAGAGGCATCCATCCACCGAGGGGGAAGAATCGTGGAAACATAAGCAAAGCCGCTTTGAAGCGAGCGGAATCACAAGTCTGCCCATAATGTCAGATTTATGAAGACAGTATATAGCATTTTAGATATGCACCTTCCCGTAGCTAGAGTTGCTTAAATGGCCGTTGAAGTCACTATCGTCGATACCTGCGGCCGCTGAGTAACGGACGAACCTAGACAGAAACGCACTCACTTGCCCATGACCTATATGGCACTGTCATTGTCAAGGGGTTCTTTCCGATTGGTGAAATGGATGCTAGCCACTGGTCTTCCACCAGTAGCTTCTGCGCAGGCGATTTGAACATGGCGCAGAGCATGATAAATTTGTGGCGCAAGCGCAACAGATACGCGAATCTGAAGACACGCACTGTTCCATGGCTCAGATTTGGCACTCGGAGGACGATATAAGGACATACAGTGCCATACCAGCGGCCACGACCTGATATTGACCAGGAACAAAAGACAGAGCGCGACTTTCCCGATTCCCGGCGCCAAAGCAGCAATCTTCGAAAATGTGAAGACGGTCGACGTGTGCGCTAGATTCTTGGCTGAAAGCAGCAATTCTAGAGCTCTGGATGTGTCCATGGCGTTGTACCACCTTGGGTGGTCAAGCACCGAAAGAAACGAGGAAAAGGACAAGAAAGAGGACAGGCTGCCGCAGTTTGTAAGAGGAAACGCGTTCGGAGCAAGTATTTCACTTTTTGGGGATCTTACGAACCATCTCCGGGCCGGCACCGGCACCGGTTATCTTTTTGCCGACAGCGCTTGAACAGGCTTGAACTCCATCATCGTAGTAGGGATTTGGCTAATGAGCAAATTCAAATGCCTTTTAAAGCGTTTTCAAGAGCTTTGAAGCCTTTTGAAGGCCAAACCAAGATCTTACTTTTTCTCATCCACCCTTTCCATCGGCTCCCTAGTCATCAGCGCTTTGTCAAAGTGTGCTTTACCGGAGTCGAGCAGATGGCTTGTGATTTTCTCCAATCTCCCAAGAAAACGGATGCCCAACGTAGGTGTGAACTGGTGTGAAGTTAGCAGCGCTGGGTGCGCGCGAGGCAGGCGACGACGCGTGACGGAATGGGCCGACGCGCTGACACATCCTCGAGCTCCCCAGTGCCTTGGCGCCGAGCGGCGTTCACATGAGCACGCAAAACTCAGAAATTCATCTGGGCAGGTAACGAAAATCTGGGCAGGTAACGAAATTGCAGACGTATGTACTGGCGGGCGGGCGCGATAGAATCTTGCTCGAGTGCTCAGGCACAGTGCGCGTGTGGGCGCGCGTTGGCTACGGCATGCAGGCTGGACGCTCGAGGAGCGTTTTGGCTGTCTTCAGACGGGGCGGAGAACAGCGCGGTTGAGAAATGTCAATGGATTAGTCCATCTCCACGGATTGAGCCACGCCCGTTCCCGCCGCGCCTCATTTTCTATCATGGTGTACCTCGCGCCTCACCAACGGTCGAGTGTGACACCCCGAAGAGTGCCACCGCCGCGTGGGCGCGTGCGTACCGGAAGATATCAACACGGCCACTGCATTCCCTCCTAGGTATCCACGCGTATTGATTTTTGAATATATTCATTCAAGCACGACTATTCCGAACTGGCCGACGAAGCTGCTCGTCTGACCGTCACGACTGCCTCTTTGGCTATTGCTGAAGCAGCGCGCACCTGCGCTAAGCTGAAATATGATATGCGTACCGCTGTGCCCAACGTTGAAACCCGATGCCAGGGTTTTTTCTTGATATTTCACATCGTAGGGACTTCGTGCCGAGTGCAAACGTAATCTACTCCGCCTCGTACATCCTAGTTAGATTCACGGGGTATCTACAACTTTGTATACTTAGGTTCCAATTAAATAATTATGTTTCGATAAGATAATAGTATGCTACATGACGATTTAGAATACAAAGGAATGTGCGAAAGGGACTCGAGCTGAGGCCGATCATAGATAAATTGTACCCCATTTGACCTCGGGCGCCTATTGATCGCAGATCTCAACAACGCCACCGCATCAAAACACCTACGTAATTTTCTTCCCGGCCATCCCCATCTTCATAGAGGCCCAACGCCCGAGCTCGTCGCATATAGGATTGATTGCTAGAATAAGACGACCAATCAGAAACGCCTTTCGACAGTCGCCGCTATGCTCACATTTAAGCGCATACATCATCACGCTCTGCCTCACTGGCCAACTGACGACGCCAACGCCCCCACCCTCAACCGCCTCTTTCATGCGAGCGGCCATGAGCAAGGGGCTCGCGAACTCGGCGCTGGGCACAGTGCTGTTCTGACCGCGCATTTGCTTCGTCATGCGCGTGTCAATGAAGCCGGGCTGGACGGTGACGACTTCAACGCCGCAGGGCGCGGCCAGCACGCGCAGGGAGCTCGAGAAGGTGTTGATGAACGACTTTGTAGATGCATATGAGATCATGTTCGCTGGTCCGTAGAGGCCCGCAACTGAACCGACGATGCACTGTGAACGATAATTCAGCCATCTTTGAGGAGCGCCCTAATGGAAGTAACTTACGATCTTCCCATATCGGCGTTCCTTCATGAGCTCGTACATCGTCAGCACAGAGGCGACCGTGCCCGAGACGTTGACATTGATCATATCCTCGGTTGCATGCTACGAATTCGGCCATTGAAAACTCAAACCGGATATTTAAAGAAAGGGACATACCAAACCCCATTGGGCACCGTCTTTGAGGTGGTTCGAAATTCCACTGACTTCGTACAAATGCGTAACGGGCCCATATTGCTTGTCCAAAGAGCGGATGTTTTCAGCGAGTTGCTTCTTCGAGGTCGTGAGGTCAAGTTCGGAGCATTGAATAATGGCGCGTGTATCGCCCAGCTCGATTACAGCCTTGCGCAGTGAATCTGAGCGAGAGATAAAATTTAACACTGGGTTGAAAATCGCTTAATTTTATTTACCTATGGAACGCGAAGCCGCGATGATAACTGTATCCGGTTCGTCGGCGTATTGTTTCAAAACGTTGAACCCGATTCCGCGGGACGCGCCGACGATCAGTACGACCTTGCCCCGCCCTTCTGGAATATCGCGACGGAAGAGGTTATTAGGGAGTACTCCCCGGGCGATGGACAGCGGGAGTACGATTGACATAGTAAACACGAGCGACGCCATCGCAGCAATTATCGACGCGATGGACATCAACACATTCTGGATTGCGTAGGGCAGAGTGGGTATATGCCGCCCCAATCCCAAGATACTCCGCCGATTGACCTCGGGGGTATTCATGCTGGATTTCGCCATGGGCGAGTTGGTGTTTTTTGTGGTAAATGGTCGAAGTCCAGGAGAAAGGGTTGCAGATATCCTGGCGTGGTTGGTTTTCCGTTTTTGTAGATGATCGAACGACGCCGACCACAGAGTGTTGGCGATATTGTTATGACATCACCGTTGTCGCGTTCAGACTGATGCAAAAAGTGCAACAGCGCGGGGAGCTGGAAGACCTCGTATCGGAATAGGGGATACAGACGGGTGCAGGAACTGAGAAGGCGAAGAAGAAGCGACGCGAAAACGGTTTTAGGATGGAGAATAGATATTAATGTTTACAATTTTCTTCGAAAGTGTATAGAGGTGCGTGTATGGAGAACGTATGAGAAGGGTATGAAATACAATCATAGCAACAACAGCGTTACGAGTCCATTAACGTCCGTTGCACTTAGGATTATTATGAAGACAAAAAGAGACGATAGCCATTGCTTGTCCTTCCAGTCCAGAATGCTAGAATAGGTGTAGGGGCGAGCGAATAATGCATACAAGGTGTTGTTCGTGTGAATAGAGGGTGTCGCGATATTGAATTAATGCACTGGGGGGGTATGAGGGATATGGATAGTACAACGGAAATAATGGTCCCTAAAAAGCGCAGTGCGAGTTGAAGAGGCCTGAAGAAGGGAAAGACAATAACGATAGTGAAAATTTAGCGGTCGAAGGCTTCCCGAGGATCCGGCTGCGACCCAGAAAGTAGCTTTTGATCTTGAGTGAGTGCTCTAGCCAACGGACTTGATTTTTTGGGAACTGTTCCTGAAAGCGGCCGAGGTGGTGGTACCAGAGCTGGAACCGCAGATCCAGTGATAGAAGCCGAGGACGAGGCCGACAACGAGGGACCTACTGTACTCCCAGACGTCGAAAAGTGAAACGATGAAATTTCTGAAGAGAACTGGGGAAACGAAGGCGACGCTGTCGACGCTATGAGGCCTGGGTGAGAAGGAGGGGAGGCACCAGGTGGGAGACGGTACGAAGACGGAGGGTGGAACGATGCTTGGCTACTTGAGACAGCAAATGGATCATCGTACCCCAGAGACGACGTCGACCTGCGCCAATGGTTTCCTGAGCCTAGGGGCGCGGTGCTCCCAATAGTCCGGGAAGTAGAAAGGTCAGAAAGGTCGGTGCTGTCTGAGGGATACCGGTCAGGATGACGCGAAGATGACGCGCCCATGACATCGTCGACTATGCTACCGAGGTCGACCTGGCTGTTATTTTTGGAAATAGGATCGACGAAACCTGGCGGCGGCCAGACCTCCTCCCGAAATATCGATCCAGTATTAGTGATCCTTGACTTGAGCAAACTAGGAGTGGGTGAGTGCGACCTGGCAAATGACTGTCTTTGTGCGCTAACTTGTCGCATTTGTGGAGAAATGACGTCGTCGTCGAACCCCTCGCCGTCTAACAGCGCGTGCCCTTCCCGCCGTATCTGCACATCTGCTTTCGCTTTCCGCAAGGTGTGTTTGCGATAAGCAAATATCGTAGCTAAAATCAAAATTATAAGCGCGAAGACGGCTGAGGTTGTAGCAGCAATGATCGTCGTTCGTTGTGAGTCTGATTGCGTCGGCGAAGAAGTAACGAGCGACGTGGGCAACTGGGAAGTGAACTATGGCCTGGATGTCAGCCAATATTTAGGATATAGGACTGAGATTAGTTACAGTGGTGGAGACTCCGTTCACGACTGTCGCGATCGTGGTGAAATTCGCAGACGTCGTCGGTGATGTAGTCGATTCATTAGGAGTTGTGGTTGTAGTACTAGGAGTACTCGTAATTGAAGAGTCCGTCAGGGACGGAATAGAAGTAGTCGAAACGACTTCAGTTATTGACGTTGTGGACGTCGATCGTGTAGTCGAGGAAGTGGGTAATGGCGAAGGTGATAGAGAAGTTGTCGATGTCGATGCAGGTGAAGTGGTCGTACTGATCAGCAGAGGTCAGCGTAAATCACAAATGAGCAGTGAATAGGTACCTCGTGGAGATCAGAGAAGTGGTCGCTATATCGGAAGCAGAAGTAGAAGTAGAAGTAGAAGTCAAAGTATCCGTAGGCGTGCTACTGTCAATGACACTGGAAATAAAGCTGCTCTAAACCAACAAATTGATGTCATCCGCAAGTCAGCCATGAGTCTGTCGATAACTCACAATGACCGAAGATATGTCGGATAAGTTTGTTGGAGCGTCTGAAGCTTGTCTTGCTATATGATGCATCTCCATAGCTTTCGCGAAATGAGAGGAGCTCAAAGCTCTCAAATTTCAAGCCAGGATGATGATGGAAGAAGGAGCGGAACCATTATGGCCGTGTTCCGCACAGCCACGAGGCGTTGCCAAGACTTCCGCCGGAAACTTAATTCGAGCCGATGCGGCTTCTCGGCACATGCCGACTGATTGCCGATGCCACTTTAACGCGATCCCAGTCCTTACCCCAGCCTTGATCGAACGAAAACATACAAAGACATACGTAAAATAAAATAAAAGATCCCTGTATAAATCTCTTAATGACATTAATTCGAAGATCCCGCACCAACACAACTCCCCGAACACCAAGGCTTCTAATATTGCTTTATTGGCAATTACAGCGACTTGATGGCGGCCACCTTTCGAATGGTGGCATCAACATACGTAGAACCAATGATATTCATTCAATGCTATTAGTATCGAAAAAAATCTCATAGTCTCTTCTTATTAAATTGAGGCGGATCGCTAAATCCGAGCCAGCGTTCACGCTCAGCATTCTATTCAATACCAATCTTGATCTTTATGAGACCCGACGGCTGTATTGGTGTGTTCTGACTCTCCGGCATTTAAATTGTCAAAAACCGTGCTACTTTCTGCTCTCTCTTTCTAGTGTCTTTGCGTACTCCGAATAAATTAGCTTGAAGCCTGTAATTACAATTTACAAGGCATGCTGGCAGATGGCGATGACTCAGACTCCTTCTACCTTACTTCCGCTTAAAGTGTCTCCCTGGTGTACTGCATTCCTTCGTGACTGGAGAGGTATATCTCAGACTGAGGGTGTTGCGCTTCCATCGGGCCATCCTCCTATCTTTTTTTCGGGGACTCTGAGGTTACGAGAGTTACGAGAACTTGAAGAAGCACCTGGTTTCTGAATACATGCCACCTGATGACTATCGATTCAGATACTGCTACCAAATTAAGTCTGGCTGGTCCAAAATCCTCTGCGGTATGCCTGAATCATGAGCTGGCAAGTTCTTTTTTATGTTATCTGCGAGGATGAATATACCTCATCAGCGCCAGATGTGCTCATCTCCCCACCGTATTGCCTCGTTGTATCTGTCTACCAGAAATATTTATAACACATCCCCAAAGATCAGCCCCTTACTGCGCGATGTCCATGTTTTTAGGTACTATTTCCCACTTGGTTTGCTTGGACGAGATTTTATTTGGGTCTAGTGCTCTGGCGGCCCGAGTTTGGTGACTTTGGGCCGGTGCATGTTCACTGAATTTAGGTATAAAACTCTCGCGAAAAACACGTTCCAAGTCGTACTTTTAGACCGGGTCCTGTTATCCGCACCACTTGACAAGGAGATTGGACCAGCGTTTATATATTTTGTCTTGACAGCCTTGCCTCTTGCTGCGGCGAGTCCGAAATGTCTATTTTTTTGTCACCGTTCACTCTGCATCAGGTGAACGCCAAGATACCATCGCGTCCATCGCTCATTCGCTTTCGCTCCGAATACCGTTGCCGGGCTACCCATTTACCTGGCTTTACCGTCTTGAGTGAAATATCGTTCTCATCCATCGGGAAACTTTGTCTCTCTACCTCGGTATTGGTTCGCTCGCTGTTCCCTATCTTTCAATGTGCCCGGAGGGTGTCCAGATGTAGGATGATTGGGCAGCCAACGTACATCCATGGGAGAATGATATACGTGGAGACGTCCGAGGACGCTGCAAAGGACGTATATCGCATCCCAGTATCTACCTAACATTCCCAGCCTCCCTTCTGGCCAACTTCTTGCAGTAAAGAGCGTCGTCCCATAAATGACGTCATGAGCAGCTTTCGTCCGTGATCGTGATATCCTATGTGCCAACCCCATGCTAGTGTAAATAGTCCTCGAGGTCTAAAATGCGCATCTATGAGGTATTGTCGGGATTTATACGCTCGGTATTATACGCCTTGAAACAACCGCTGGACATCCATAATAATTGCGGCTGCCGCAGGCTTATTCCTCCTACATCTGACGCCAAGTAGAGGAGCTGGGGGTCTGTGATATATTCTCCGAGATACTTACTTTTGAACTGGTAGACAGTAAAACGGGTACAATCATGGTTCGACCCACATTTTGGTTGCCAGAGTGGGGAAACCTCGGATGCACCGAGGTTTCTCCTCTGATTAATTGTTGTGGCATGAAAAATGAGAATAGCTATACAGCCTCGTTGACGGTATAGGGGGATGCACTCGATGAAATCCAGCCGCGTGAAATGAA
The DNA here is from genome assembly GCA_016801325.1 of Hypholoma fasciculare. Lineage (NCBI taxonomy): Eukaryota > Fungi > Basidiomycota > Agaricomycetes > Agaricales > Strophariaceae > Hypholoma > Hypholoma fasciculare. The sequence goes on from JAEKIV010000395.1 coordinate 36,326, forward strand.
CAACATATTCGCGTACCAAGCTTTCCTTAACTTTCGGACATGTTGTGCCTATGAAGTCCAAAGTGTACCGTTGAAGGGACAAGACTCCGGCTTGTAAATAAGCCTCACGGCCGGACGAATTTGGACTACACGAGCTACGCTACGACCGCAATTAGCTACTCGGACCGGCTGTATTTTTCTTAGGATGGGTGTCAGATCGTGACTCCCCGAATCTATCTGCTGGAACAGTCAGTGGCGAATCCGTTTTCAGTACTCTTGTCATATCACAAAGGCCTCAATACCTCGCATGGCTCCGCTAACTCCCCGAGGAACAAGACATTTCCAAGGATCCACGTTTATTCCACTCCTGATCGAAACATATATAAGATCCACACGAAGATTGTTAGACTTGCATCATCATCTACGAACATGTACTCTCCACCTCCTCGCCCCTATGGTCTCGTCAAGGACAGCGCTGTTACACATCCATCGCTCCGTATGTGCCATTTTCTTCTCTGATAATTAACACAGTCTGATCCCGGTCAAGACATACGCGATGTGCATGACGCCCACGTCGTTCTAGAAGCTGTTCGACTTAATATTCTGCCTCTCCTCAAGCGCCGCCTACTCGCCAGCGAGCGCGACGAGCTGAAGAGCGGCCATGTCTACGTGTGGGAGGAGGCGCAAGACGACGGTGGCCTCCTGCGGTGGACTGACGGTCGACGATGGTAATTACTATTTCTTCCATTTTTAAACAAATCTCTGAACGCGTATGACTGGTTAGGTCACAAAGCCGGATGCGGGGAGATTATCTCTTCTACGAAGAAAAAATCGAAACGACGCAGGAGGAGCGTGACGCGAAGGCTGCTCGCAGGTGACTACTTTTGCAATGTTGCTGCTAGTTGCAAACACTCACTATCCGATAGAGCACGTCGTGCATCAGATCCAAATGCCATTGTACCCCCTCCGATCAGACGGAAGGACCGCCCATCAAAACCGAACGGCCTTACAAAACAAACCTACTCTGTCACGGTTAACCTTCCAGGTTCTTCGGAGACACGAAAATGGCACGTTGTGGCCTACTTCTCGGTTTGTACCGATTCTTCGAATGGCCTAGGGCTATATTTAACCGAAGTTATCTCCCTCAGGGCGAAGACTATGCTCGCCTCCCGGTGATCGATAACTATTCATACCTGCGCAATATACATGCGCCAAATGGCATCTTCTTCAGCAACAAGGTTCTATGTACGAGGACGGACAGATTCGCCTCATATTCGGACGAAAGCGAGCCGCTCGACGACATATATCCTGGCTATCAGCGACATGAAGACTCGGCATCCCCGGTGTTCTCGTCGCCGCCGTCTCCGGTCCACTCGTATTCCCCTCGACTATCTTCACATGTGTCCAACTCGTCCAAGATACAGCTCCCGCCTATTTCGTCTCTGGGTGCCTATGAAAAACGTCCACATCTACCACACGCACACACGGTCTCCAATTATAGCGGGAACCATGGGCATGGCCACTACGCGCCTCTCTCGACAGAAGATCGACGCGCTCTGCAACAGTTCAAAGTCGTGCTATGAGATATGGCTACCTTGCTTTTCTATGCATAAAAGTATAAATTATTCGGTTGGTCATTATGTCGGACTTCTCGGTACTGGAGTAATACCTTTTATTTTCTTGCTGTGACGCTAGCTTTGCTCTGTAGTTTTTATCTACTTTTGTGATAGATATGGCAATAAAAATATTTGCATTCTACATACGCACTCACCAACCCCACCGTACAGAACGCGTGCACCATGGGGGTAAAATCGCAGAGATGTATCATTCGGTCTAGTGTCGTTCACTCTTCGGAAATAATGCACCCTGAATCGTGCCACTGAGATCGAGGATTAAAGAAGCGACCACGGTACTTCTGAGGTTAAGTCCGTTAGTGTGAGTTTTGATCTAGGGGCATGATGATTGGCATTGGAAGACTAGAAAACCCTCTTTTATCATAACACTATTATCGACATCATTAGAAATGGTAGAAACCGACAATTGTCCGATAATTTCTGATCAGGAAAAAAGAGCGCAACGAAAAGCTTGAAGCTGGAGCTTGAGGAACTCTACATCCTACTTGTTTACAGTCGATCAAAACAGGAATCGAAGCTTATTTTCAGAGTAGCCCGATCAATCTCTCCGAGAGATGACAAAACTAGAATTTCCTAGTGTGAGTTACTCGAGAATATGGATGACAGTACCCTTACATCCCTAATTACCCACCGGCCCATGATATGGATCATCCTTACCGTTATTTTGCGCCCAATCCAAATCGTACAACGAATATGATACTCGGTGCCAGTGGGCGCTGTCAAATCACATCCCTTCCGTTGAGTGCAGGCTTCGGCGGCCCGCCGTCTCCTCCGTATGAGCAATAGGAGAGTGTATCTGCATGTGCCGGCATTGAACTTTATTAATCACCGTATAGGCCTAGTCAGGAACAAAAATCTTTCCTTGGATGACATACAAAGGAAAACGTTGGCTATTAAGGAAATGTTTATAATTGTCTGAGGCCAAGTTCATCGTCATGATGTACATACCTCACCCGAGGGGAGTCAATATCGCTGAACTGCTGCGCAGATGCGCTGCTTACATCCGAGTTGGTGGCTAGCTATTTATTTCTAGAGCAGACATCATCATCACCTACGTGTGTCAGGCATTTGCGAAAGTCCGGCCATGTTATCATGGATTGAAAATATTTTTCTTCTGGAGATTCGTGCTCAGTCTCTTCCAATTTCCAGATGGTTTTCTGCAGGATGGGGTATGGAGCGAATTCACCGAAGGCCATGCAAGTCTACAACAAATCTCAGAAGGCCGCAAGGGAATCACGGAGATTTCGGTGTTACAAAATCTCACGATGTCAAGGACGTAGAGCACATGGATTCATGCCCTATGTTCGCGGATGGTGTCCTATGAAAAGAGGCATGAAGGTGGCTTTAACGTTACACGGACTTAATAGCTCCCGTCACATGTGCACGGACGACGAAGACATCCTGGTCCATTCCGTGGAATTTGTCGGAAGACCACTACCCACACTTGGAGCAACGACTGCTGTATATTTTCCAATATGAAAGGAGGTGCGTAGTCCGGTGACTATCTTGTGCTGTGGCCAAATTTTACCCAATGCGTAACCTAGAGTACGAGCTGCCGGCATTGCTTCAACATTAATGGTGGGGTAGTGGTATGGTTCTCAAGGGCTATGGCCATTGGATTACTTGTGTTCTGTACGTATGTCATTTTATTTTTGCAACGGCATTACCATTGTACCACTTTAACTTGCTTCCAGCAGTTCTAAGTACATTTGCACACTTCAATTCTCTGTCTGCACCTAATCATTACGGCAATAACCGATATTGATCCGTCAGCTCAGCCGGTCCGTTAAGCAAAAGTGTACCGTGGGAGTCAAATGTATCAACGCTTTCGCGGCCGCCATGAAGGAAGTCATCTACATTCAAGCCGGAGAATTCTCAAACTATGCAGGTGCTCACTTCTGGAATACCCAAGAAAGCTATCTTTCTGGTGGAGAGCCTGGTGATACGGACATTGAACCCGATGTCTCCTTCTGTGAGAGTGTAGATGGCCAGGTTCGTCCATGTTGCGTATGGCAGCAGTAATCACGAGCTGATTCTACCTAGGAAAGGTCTACGCTGTATCCCCGCCTTCTGGTTTTCGATAGGAAGTGTGAGTTTGAGAGCTGTGGTAAGACATTGACAACTCATTTACATCTCAAGTACAGCGAATTTTGGCACGATAGCCGCAGAGAACGCAGTACAATCTCTCGACGATGAGGCCGATGGGGCTCAACAGCTATGGTGATCTTCCGCAGAAGAATTTTGAATGATTCAGAATTTAATCCTCTCAACAGGACGAATGGATTGATCGAGTACCGTCAAGAACCGGTATCGAAGAGTGCCTACCAGAAGCAGATGGACGACGAAGAGAATGGTCTCGACGCTGATCAACCGGAAACGAACCTCAGCATTGGCGATATTCGATACTGGTCCGACTTCAGCCGCGTTTACTATCTTCCCAGGTCACTTCAAAAGCTGCCAGACCCCCCCGAGTGGGAAGACACAGCCCTGAATTGGAACGCAGGCAATGAACTGTTCAAGCGATTCGATGAGGTCGCTCAGCGTTATCTATAGTGCGCAAAGGACAATGATTTAACCCTTTTCAGGAGACGGAGTTGATGGATGGTGCCGTCCGCCTTCTTGTCGAGGACTGTGATAATCCCCAAGTGCGTATTATTACCACCTCCCCCGTTTCTCATTGCGATTGTCCACGATAACCAACATCGGCTTAGGGAGTCCAAATCATGAACGACACCAACACGTTTGGAGGCTTTATGGGTGCATTTCTGGCATCTTTCCGGGATGAATACCTCAAACTCCCGTCGTTTACCGTACCCCTGATGTCAGGTGCTCTCTCCTTGCAGTCTACTGGGTATGATGTGAGAACGACCAATTGCCCCCTATTTCACACTGCCGATGCTACCTCTGCTATTTCAGGTCAAGACAACCAAGAAGCTGATCAACGAGGCCTTTTATTTGCGTACACTCAACGAGTTCTCGTCCATGAATGTTCCCATACAAGACCCGACGGTCTGGCCAAGTTCAATGTGGGGCGATTCCTTGCCATACCCTGTCCGTATTTCGCGTCTTTTTCCGAATTATTCTTAGATTTTGCATAGTTGGGGAGCATATATCATCAATCGGCCGTCCTCTCCGCCCATGTTGAAAGCTGCACAGTGCCATTTCGGTAACTTCAAGATTCTCCATTTAGCACCACACTTATCCTGCATTTATCGCAGCTCGAAAAATACCCGTCAGACTATGGCTAGCGTTTGTGGCCTCCTCAATTGGCGCAACACGTGTCCATTTGGAGAGCTGAGTGGGGCGTTCCCTGTCGACAGCATAGCTACAATTAGCCGCAAAATTGTTAATTTTTCTGCGAACGCTCCAGTGAAGGTTATCACATATACACGGAAAAATCAAGCAAAATCTGACCACTTTTTCATGCTTCAGGTTTCGCGCCCGTATGCGCAATTAACCGTCACGCGCGGGTTTTCCGCTACTCGACTGGATGCGTACGCGAAGTGGTCTGGCGAGCTCCAATCTTCGCACCTCGCTTCCATCGCGAGGTAACCCTGATCTTTCGAAGTCGATTCAACATTTTCTGAATTGCTTTCTCATCTAGCATCCATGCGCTAGCATATCCTATGCCCAGCTCATTCCCACTCCCTAAACTGGATCCGACCAAAGGAAGGAGTTCGACGGCGCTCTTACCAACAGCCACTGTGCTTTCTTCAGTCTCGGCATCGCCAAATATAACAAAATCGCTCAACGGCTATGCCCTTCTCGTTGAAAATTGTGTTGCACGCAGATCTTCTTTGCTGCTTTCCATCGGCGTTTCACTGGATGATCTTAAAGACCTGGCGAACGATCTCCGGACGATGCGCGACAACGCGCTCGAAAACCAACCTGATGGCGCTTCTGACGATGCTTGAATACGTCTCATCAAAATTAAGCAATTTGTATTGGAACTTATTTTTATTAATATCTCGCAGCTTATCACCGAGCTGCCTCCTCTCCCGTCATACATATGTAATTGAATGAATATAATCTTAATTCCGTTTATTCGACACCACCAGGTGAAGATCTCGAATATTAGTCCCGAACTGATAGGCCTCTCGGTGTTGCAAAAAACAAAGTCGCGACGCGACGTACGGCTGCTAAGCGCAACGGTTCCATATCACCGAATTGCATTTCTTCTTTCCGAGAATCTACCCTGGCGGGCGAGCACACATCGATCGCCATGATTTTTCATTTATGGCTAAAACATAATTATAGACCACATACAGTTCGTGCAGAGAGCGAGGCTCGGGCGCCGAAAAGTTAATTATCGACGCTCGCCTTTCCGCGGTGCGCCCATACGTACCCTGATTATCAGCCGTCCATTCAAGGCGTTCGAGGGCGAGTCCTGGCTGCGTTTCGCCGCATACCGGGGCAAATCGGGCCTCGCAGATCCTCGCTAGCAGCGTATTAATATTCTTTGATGAGCTCGAGCCTGATGCTGCAGACAACGCGGTGACATATACGCATTCCCGCCGAGAGACCGTGTTGGGTCGTGCCCCCAATTCCATGATAAATCCGGGGATTCGAGCTCGTTCAGCAATTATTCCTACCGAAAAGTACGCGAAAGAGAAGACAGAGCTGTTACTCTGCACAGGCCTCTCGGGTTCCATTCGTCTTCTGACTGGGTTTTTCGGACAGGAGATTCGGGGAAACGTCCTCTGACAGAGGCCAGTGTGATTGTAAAAATCCGACGAAAAGCGCGTCGTTCGACTTGGAACAATATCATGCTTCTAGACTTCGGCGACATCATGATACTTGATACAATTCAGACATACTAATATACATGGAATATTTAGAAAATAATAGTACAATTCAGGCGAGCTGGATTTTTAGGAGTATGCGATCAAAAAGATAGATCAAGAGTATAGTTAGCCTTTTGCAGGATTGTTTCGCTTACTTCCTAGTTGACCCCTCCGGCTTTCTTTCTCGAAAGAAGTCGAGCTTTCTCTACCTGAACTTTTTCCTGAAGAAAAGATATTAGCTCACTGTAAGCGGACACAACATAGACCGTATGACACACCTCTTCCTTTGAGACGGGCTTTCCGAGATAGGAAGCCGGGCCACGCGCTTCGAGGGTCGACAGAGTAGGGGCAATTTTATTTTTCGAGGCATCCTCGACTGCACTGATGGGACCCCCTTCACGCTCGGGCTGAAGCTTCTCTTGGCCGGGAGCAAATCCTTGGGTCACGTCAGATTTGACCTTGCTATCGACGCCGGCAGAGGAGAGGCCAGTGGTAGCCTCGCTTTCTCGGATCTGGGGATGGCTGAATGGCCCCTTGTGACCGAACACGGAAGTGATGGGCGAAGGCAAGTCAGCAGAGATCGGAGCCGCTACCTTCGCCGCAGGAGTAGCTACTTGCTCGCCTTGGAAAGCGTTCTGAGTGCTCAACGTATCCGCGGGTGACAGCTGGGAAGCAGGGATCTGAGGAGGCAATGATTGGTAGGATCGTCCAGTGGGGGTGGTTCCCGCACGGCCTTGGAAAGAACGCTCGGTGTCTTCTACGCCTTGACCAGTGAACAGGCCGGCAGAGTATCTCTCGTCGCTCTGCGTATCGGAGGGCACTTTTTCCGCCGGTGCGAAGACAGCCTCGTATCTTCCCGAGGCGGTTTGAGAACCATCCATGAACACAGGAACCTCTCGCTTCTCCTCAGTGATCTGAAACTCGTCTGAAGAAAAATTGGGGCGGTGAGCTCGAGGGTGACCGAACTTGAAGCTATATACGTACTAGCCATATCCTCCTTCGGCGACGAAGACAAAGAGGAGATGGAGCCATCTACGGCACGGTTGCTCGCAGTGGACTCCCCACGGTGCAATTGGACCCTATTAGCAGATGAGTCAGTGCGTGAGCGATTTCGGGCTACGACATGGAGATGATGAGAATGGTGTATCGTACTATAGACAGGGGGATGAAGTAAGCTCACCTGCCTCCGAGCGAAGACGGTCGTCATTGACCCTGTCCGCGATCAGGACACCCATGCCCCCCGCAGTAGGGAACCCGGGCAACACTCCTTCCTTGTCATCTCTGTAAAACTCCACGCCACCAAGGCCGACTGCAGTGCCTTCGTCTTGAGAAGAGAGCGCGTTGCCCGGGGTGGGCAGCGCAGGCATTTTCGGTATTCCAGATTCAGTTCCTGCTGCTTCAGACGAACGAGGCAGTTTCGAGTGAGGGGCTTGAGCACGGGATTTGAGGGACGTCTGGGCCCCAGGCGTCGATTTGAGGTCGCGCCGACCAAGTTTCGATTCGGTGTGTTCTTCTTGATCGCCGGCTTCAGTATGTTCGACCGTAGGTTAGATCTGTTGCGCATAATCATAAAACTACAACGCACGCCAGTGAGACCCAATGCTGTGCCACATAGCACCGGCGCTACTATACACTCCCGCTGCGACTCCTTCTACGGCGCCGACAACGTCTTCGGCTACGTGTTCAACCTGCATAGCGATATTTCGGACGGTCTCGGAAGTGCCTTCTGGGAGATGCGGAGTCGCTTGCGACTCGACGAAGCGGGCATGAGACGGCGGTGGGATAGGGCTGGAATCCTCTCCCATGAGGTGAGGGGACCCTTGCTTTTGAACGTGACGCTTTTGAGGTGGGGGCGGGATTGGACTAAGGGCCTCCAGAGTCTCGACATCATTTGACGGAGTTAATTGCACGTCTAGGCGTTGAGTGATTTTCAGATGGTTCACGCGTCGCGGGTTATAACTATTAAACTCACCGTCATGATGCTGAGGATGCCTGCCCTTCCATTCTGTATCCAGAGACTCTGTAGCCATGAATGAATGAATGGATGGATATAAAATGCAAGGATGGGACAACCTTCAAAGCCCGTATGGCCTTGCCCATAGGGCCTCCCATGAATTCTTTCCTCCGGAAGAGTAGCGACGCCGGATTCCCAGATACTTCCAGGCATAGAACCGATGCCAACACTGGATCCAGAAGGAATTTCTGTAGTGGGTAGTTCGTATTTCTGACCGGGGGTCTTGAGACCTGGATGAGACACCATGAGCTTACTCTTCCCATACGAGGCGGTATGCACGAAATGGTATTTACCTTGTCCGGAATCTGTATGATGAGCATGCGACCTTTCGTCTGGAAGAATGGCAACTCCGCGCTCAGTGTTTGGACCGGGAAGTGACCCGACGCCCTCCCTAGCTCCCGAGGGTTGTTCGTGAGTGGGCAAGTCCACTTTCAACCACGGACGATGATCGTGCCCGCGATGATCCTGTGGGTCGAGCTTGTCGTGCATAGCTGCATACGAATGATGCGTCTCCGCTTGCAATTCAAATCATCAACGGCTGTAAAGAAGATGACCATGATGACTCACTGGACGTAGGACCAGGACTACTGGGATAAGCCCCGGGAACACTTTGATAGGGGCTCGTAAGGGGAATTGCCTCAGGTAACTTCGACGCTTTTTGTGCGGGGTGCGCTTTTCCGCTAGGCATAATTGTTGTAAATTGACAAAGATGATCTATGCGCGATTATCAGAGTATCGAGAAGCGAGTTATAGGCGTTGTTGAGGTTGGTGACAATCGTGGTGTAAGATCATGACCGAGACCTATGGTTTCAAAATCGTGGATGTCTCAATAAGATCCGCATCCTGCAGAGGAGTATGTTGGTCAAGATTGACGTCAACCCACCCAAACACTGGGAGAGGATGATTCAACATAGGTGACCTGACTCGCGCAAATGTACCCAGGGCATTGGAAAGATCGTGGATCTATTTGCTTTCGACAAGTATCTTCTACATACGTTGTCCTGGCCGTACTCCCTAGATAGAAAGACGAGAAAGCGCACATAGCCATGCGGGTAAACGCGCCGTGTTCGCAGTGGTGCTCCGAAAGTGATGCTTCCTTCCAGTCCCACCGCCTTTGAATTGCGCCATTGCCTTGCGTCAGTCTGAACGAGAATTAAGCTGACAGCGATATGCAGTGCTACATGACGTCCAGAACGTCGCCTGAAGCCGCTGGGAAGCTTGTTATATCGTGATTCATAAGATTTGGTTCAAAAATATGAGAAAGGCGAGTCTTTCACTTTGAGTGTTGGACGGTGGAAGCTGGTTGGAGGCAAGTTGGAGGACGGTGAGCTGCAAATTCATCAACGACGGCGTGGCGCGACGCACACGTGACTCTCATCACCATCTCCGGCCCGGGACCCGTATCCCCTTCAAAGTACTCCTGGGCGTCCAGACGGTCCAGTGTGCTACCAGTCTGAATTTACGTCCAATAGAGACCATAATTATCTCACATCCACAGTTTTTTACTCTCAAAAAAATACGAATAATATTGTATAACTAGATTCCGTTTAATATCTTTGGGCGTGGGTTGAAGGTGAGCTTACAATATCAATATTTTAATTTAGTAGAAGATCGTATCGTCAATAAATTGGGTTGGTTTAATCCACAGTTCGGTTGCAACTCGGATGCCTTGGTCACGATTCTCGCCTAAAATTCTACTGTCTCTGCGCAATCATTTTCCTAATATCACTAACAATCCTCACACCGTCGATGGCACGGTCCCATATCGCCCGGCGTACTTGGTATTGATGTCCATCATTCGACTCACAATGCGCAGTCAATCAAACAAAATTCAAAGGATTGGCGTCCGGGACTCTTGCGAGATATCGTGAGTGCTGGGCGCTGAGGTCTTCTCGGCGTTTCATGACGGGTCAATTTTTTCGGAATCATGAGATTATGATTAGCCGGCTATTGAACATCATCCATATGACTTCGACTCAAAGTTTGAACAGTACTAAGTTCTTTTTTATTGCTCGAAGAATAATTGACGGCGAGGATAGTGTAGTTTATATTCAACTGTCATCCATACTGTCCCTGATATGCTTCAGATGCACCAGAAAAGAGCTACGATTGCTCGATTACATGTCTATGCTCTTTGACAGAATTTTTCCGCTCCACCTTGGTCGCTTTCCTGAAATGGTAAAAAAATCTGTATATATTTACATATTAGCTCCCGGGCAGATGGAAATCCTCGACACCATGCGTTCAATCACTCAATGCACTGTAATCGGGTTACATATTAATCTCAGCCATATCTGCCGACGAACTCGATAGACAGGATTGATCACAAACTGACCACTGTAATTTGACAGCAATGTCTGTGTTTCCATCTTGTGGCAACTGATGGTATATATAAAATGAATAGCCTCATTTACTGACCGTGAAGATTCTAGGGGTTCAGTCGTACCAAAAATCTAGTCTTCTAGAACACTTTCAGCTATGGCAGTATGGTTTTCGAGTAAATGCTTCAAGAATTTGTGAATTTCACTTTTCACTCAGTTTATCAGTTTTATCAGTTGGCTCCTTGGAGTGGTCAATCAATCCGTTTATATTTAGGCACTCAGTAGATTCCCCTAGATTCCCTCAAGGGTGAGAGAACCTGTTATCGTACATAGCATGCCATCATGAGAGCAAACGAGAATTGGAAACTCCACGGCTCCACTCCATGGAGTCTATGGAGCCGGCAAGTCATATGACCGATCACCTGAATGGTGTGGCTTCGATGACCTTACAGGTGGTGTCGGGGATTGCCGTGCAACGCAAAAAATAGATTCTTGGCGCCATCCAACCTTTGGATCTCCTAGCGATGGTAGACCCATCTCCCAACGATTGTGCTTGAACGTCCGGCTTCCCCCGCAATCGCCATCAGCAATGGAAACTCCGTCGTCTGGTCCCTCTCAGCACCGCGCAGCGCGCCCCTCATCTTTCGCCGCCAATGGACCTTCCTACTCTCTCTCGATATCGTGCTAGTCAACCCGCCGTGAGCTTTGGGCCCGGACTACATTTTGTTAGCCCACAGAAGCGCGCCCCAAAGAGGAAACTTGTTCGTACTGCAGTGGCCTTCCTCGACTTAGATGCAAGGCGACGTGAAGCTCTGAAAGAGTTCGAGGAACTGCTCTTCCCAACCAAGGCCACTCCGAGCTTCGATGAACCCGCTCCCAGTCACCAGATGGAAGTAGATCCCGACACTGAATGGGTGGATGAAGAGGAGAATGAGGAGGATGAACCTGGTTCGAATGCCCCAAATGCACCTGATGAAAATGCGGCGCCTTCGATTAAGTCCGGCAAGAGCAAACGTCTCATCCCCGATTTTCGCTCCCTCAACCTCTACTGCAAGTGGCGTGGCCTTCTCCCTACTCTTGTTCAGCCCCTGCTTGCGTACACGGCGGCTTCGATCGGAAAGGCAGCTCAAGCGGTTACGGGAGACTTAGAAGCGGTCTGTGACTTAGAAGGGGCACCATTGTGTGAGATAAACGAAACAACCGTCTTATCCCTCTATTTTGATCGTATGTATCAACGACACTTATTTATACCCCATTTCGTCGTGTCTTGAGAATTATAATTGCAGATTTTAAAACCCTGAAGATCAAATATTGCGCGTGCCAAACCGTTCCCCAGGTTCTTGTACGCAACGGCCTATTTCCAACAGCCCCAGATCAGATTCGAATGGCTGTTTCAATTGAGCTATTAGACTTCTACAGTGCCTTGTTTGAGCGCTCCTGTGACGCTGTCAACGCAATGGCGGCAGCACTTAATACCTTCTATAATCGACGAGGGTTTTTTCTAGTCAACAGCAAGGTTCGTGTCCGTGTAAATAAGGTTTAACATTGTCTGACAAAGTGAACAGGGCGAGCGCTACAAAGAACCATTTCGCCGAGGAATGGGATATGCTGCACAATGGCTTGACGGTCTTCGAGTTCTGGTAGAAAAAAATACCGATTCTCTGCTAGAACAAGCGGATGCGTATTTACAAAAACAGCTTTCCGCACCTTCCACCGTCCTTCCGCCACCTTTCGATCCAGATCTCTCCCATGTTCAAGAAGTTCAACCGCAGCCTTGCATCCCTCCTTCCCCTGTCGCTTCCGACTTTTACCCGTTACCGCTGAAACAGCCGCCAGTATTGCCGCCGTCCCCACAACCCTCTGCGTCACCGTCTCCCCAACCCACTGAATCTCCAGAAGAGTGCATGAGAGAGCTTCGCCAGCTATGTCCTGCTTGCTTTGGAGGAGTGAAACATGGGAGGCTGCTTGAAGAGTACGTGGGCCTGAAATTTTCAGAATACGAAAAAACTAACGCATCAGTTCCACAGTGGAGGAGACTTCCAAATAGCAACAGATGGCAATTTTCATCATCGTCATCTTGTTTCCGGGGGTAAAGGCATTGATTTTCATGACCCTAAACACGTCATACCCAAGGCCTTTGTCGACCATGTTGGCAGTATGATCCTTCAAGCAAGAAAATCACCTCAAAAGACCCGAAAGCCCAAAGTGCCCGACTCAGCTGTCGACGAATGTGAAAGATCGCACGAGGCTGCTGACGGAGACAAGAAAAAATCACTATCTAATCAAGGCCGCTATGACGACATGGGTTGGATGTCGCTTGTCTGCCGACATGATATTCCATTATTCTTTGCAAATATAGATACACCTGGCGAGCAACAAAAATATGCCGTTGCTCTTATTCTATGGTTCTTCAGTCGAATTCCGTCAAACGCAACAGTTACGGTGCTATACGACATAGGTTGCGTTCTGGATCGAAGCATTCAGATGGTAAGCTTTCCTTTCTTCCTGCTGAACTGGACTTATCTCTATATATTCAGTATGACATCCTGCCATTGCCGATTCGTCCGCGCGTTCAATTTGTTACGACGGCAATGCACGCTTACGGCCACCAATGGTCATGTCAATTAATGTACAACCCTCGACTCTGTCGAGGGTTGGGACTGACTGATGGAGAGGGCGTGGAACGGACGTGGTCACGGCTTCGTAAACTCATCATACTAGTGAGGACATCGTCGGTAAGTTAGCCGCACTCCCACTTTATTGCACAATCGCTCACAATCATCTTTCCAGCAAGCTCGTCGACTCTGGCTTACAGATCGGCAGCTCTCCGCAATTGCATATGATTTGAGGACTGACCTTGGCGAATGGCTCAAGCGCCGTCGTTGTACGGGCATTGAAGAGCAAAGCAAGAAATCTCGAGCAATAATCGCAAATTGTGGGATGTCGTTGTCGGAGCTCCGTGCTCAGTGGGATCTTCAAAAGGCTGCGCAGTCCTCTATTAGAGCACGTAAGAGCAGCCGTTAACTCTTATCTGACGGTATAGAACTCACTGTCTGCATTACTCTCTTAGATGCACCGTCCAAATTGAAAAAAGAACTAGATACCATTCTGAGTCTCCAGGGTGATCTTGACGCAGTAGAAAAAGCAATCAACACGACAAAAGCAACACTAGTGACGTCGGCAACGCCTGAAGAGTCAAAAAGCATCCTCAAAGGTCTTCTTGACATGCACACGACGTTCTCAAACGAGGTTGAAGCGCTATATGTTTCACTCAATATCCATGATTCCTATCCCGACCTGAAAGGAGCATCACTTGAGTTTGTTAGAACTCTTTTAATGGCTCACGATCTTAAGATCAACATCAGAAAGCGCGCCATTGCAAGTTTTTTTGAGTGGGATCGGCTCAACCAGGCAGTCGGCGGTCGAAATCAAGCATTGGGTAAGTTATCTTTAGTTGTGATCTAATCAGATACTTACGGAACGATCAAGGTACAAAGCTTCATCAGCAAACACGAAAATCCATTGCTAAAAGAGCGCCAGCACTTCTAACGGCGATCAGAAAATTCAATGCGTACTGCGATAAACTCGAGGTCATGTACAATGCAGACTGGAATATACCTCTACCGCTTCGTCTTCCCACCAAGCTAGCGGAGCTGCGAGATCATTCTAATCTAATGGAAGAGGTATGGGTTAGCACCTCTGAGACGAAGAACCAGCCCTGGCTTGATAACCCTAATGTACGAGCGGGAATTCGTGCAATGATCAAGTTGGACCGATGCATTGAAGAACAACGCCGACTTGGTTATGAAGCAGATAACATGTGCGCGTGGTTTCGACGAGAGCTCGGAGCAGTTGAATTGGCGATTAGGACACCTAAATGTGAGTGTTACCAAAAACTGTTGAACACGCACTGAATACCTTGAAGGCCAACCATTCCGAATTCAGCTCGGACAGTATCGTGACCACCTCCTCCATCTGAAAACGAGATGGGCAAATCCTCTAGCATCTTCGATTCGATTCGACTCTCACGTCGCAGAGGCGTCCTCGGTAGCCTCGAGGCTAACTGGGCAATCAGAAACGTCATTTAGATGGACATATGTTACAAATACTCCTGGAGTTGGTGCAGATGCTGACGCCCAAGATGACGATGAAGAACTGGACGCAAACCTCCCGCACCATGAACTCCTAGCACGAGAGGAAGAGGAAGGGGCTATTGTTGCATCGGAAATCTTTGAGGGGGACGAGAGTGATGACGAAGATCCCGCTGAACTCCGAAGCCCTCCAGTCTTGATCCCGGCAGAGGATGTTTCAGATGACGACGAAGTAGTTTTCATGGGAGCCTTTCAGGCGAAGAGGGCTAAACATAGAAATGTCACGTCTACCGAGGATTCTGAATGCGTTATGAGCTTTTGCTGGGTGCTACCAGTAAGATTTGGCTCTATTTCTCCTCGAGAACGAAAACGCTGACTGTTTATTCAGTCTCTTGAGGAGGACGTTGACTTACTTCACTTCATAAACCAAGCAGAAGCCCTGAAAATGGACAGCAATTGCCACGGCCACTCTCAATCTCAAGGCTTTGATTTAGGTCCTACCGAACTTCAAATTCTTAGTTCCAAGGATAGCCTTCTCAATGACATCTGTATCAATGGCTTATCAAAACTTTTACAAGCGCTTTTCATTAGGGATTCCTGGCACCAGACCTCGGCTGGTCGATGCGCAATTTTTTCGACTTATGATCTCAACCGAATTCGCTACCAGGCTTCCGATCATGAACTATGGAGAAGCACCCGCCGCCTTAACTTTTGGGAAAGGGACATATGGATCATTCCAGTTCATAGGCGCACAGAAAATCATTGGGTGTTGGCCGTCCTATACCTTCAGCATAAAGAAGTCCATGTTTTCGATAGCCTGGCCGTAAGGGCATCATGGGATCAAGATATCAAGGTATTTTTAACCTCAAATTAACTGACGCAGTTCTGACACCTTTCTCCAGAGCATTTCCTTGTTCCTCTCCCGATTGGTTGGACTGGCGAATCACTATGAGCATCCCATGGCAACCGACATGACTGGGTGGGTTGTGAAGCCTGGCATTGTAAGCATCTATTCAATTCAAACTATCCAGCTCCACTGAACCATTTGCAAGATTGAGGCCGTTCAGTCGAACAAATACGACTGTGGATTGTGGGTTTTAATATGGATCGCCTGTGTTCTAAGAGGATACGGTACCAGCGGTAGGCCGATTGATGAAAGTGTGATGCCGACTTGGAGGATCGCATTGCGAAATTTAATTTGGGCCGTCTTACCTACACTTACTTAGGCACATGAAATCAAAGTCGTGCTTCCTCAGCATTGCCAGATCACATCGCCTGATATCAAACGGATTTTTCTGTTAAGCTGACGCCAGAGAGAAGCAAGCGTCGCTTTGCTGCCCACTACTTACCTGCCTGCTGCCGCCTGCTGCATTTCGCCAAATCATAACATGGATCCTACTGTAAGTCATTTGATTGTAATATTCACCTGCTTATTTTGACTCTTCACTCAGGCATCTGACTCTGCTGGGAGCGAGACTCTAGATACGCTCACATACGCGCAGTATAAGTTCGTAGAATATGCTGCCACATTTTACCACGAGGCGAAGAAAGACGGTGGTTTAGAACCCTATTTTATCCTTGTCAACTGGCTGTATTACGATCGTTGGCCCGAAGAGTGCTATGAAGAGATTCGTGCCAAAGTACGTCTACTCATTTATTGGAGAAGGTCTGCCCCTGACTTGATACTAAGCTCCAAATCCACATTCCGACCGCTGCACTCGATACCATTAACGTCGTTCCCTCGAAATACTGGAGGGATGCTCTTCAAATTGATTATGATCGAGTTCATAGGGTACGCCGCCACGCTTGTTCTTCGCCTTCCGCTTCTCAACTTTCTTTTTGGCAGAACCAGATTTCCGTTCAAATGGCAGAGCCCTTTTCCAGAAATTCCGGAGGGGATGTACCAAACGATCACCCTCGCATTGAAGACAATGACGAAGAGGACAGTCGCGGTGATGTAGTCGACAACGATACGTTGATCGACTTTGGGCCATCTCTAGGCCCCGGTTGGACCTACATGGATGGAGGCCGTGGCATAACCGGCCCTTTCGACTTTGTTTTTCCAGATGCTGCAATTATCCCATATCCTTGGATGCGATCTAGTCTTCCTGCGCCCAAGAAACGCCGCCGCATCAATAATCCTTCTGGTACTAAGTAGCACAGTAGTACAGTCTTCTGGTATCAAACAGACCAATTGCGCGTATTCTTATTCCTGAAACCAATCTATTAACTTGAACAATGCCTTCTTGCACGAAAGAAACACATCATCATGCCTGATATAATGTCATTCGAGATGCGGTACTGGCGCGCTGTCGCTCAAGTCCGCGTTGGCAATTGTTCGCAGCAGGCATTTGACATCAATCCCATTCTGGCCACTCAATTGCATCGTTCCGATTCGTACAGAATGAGTAAATTGAAGTACATAAGGAACATTACAGATGACAATCTAAATACGTTGACAAGTTTAGGCAGCCTCTGAAACAACTTCGATCTTCCTGGGCCTGGGCCTGGGTCGGATTCGCGGGCGCTCGTCACTGTCTTCATCGTGATCGCGGAATTTTCTCTAGAGGCGTTGTTAGCTCCCAAATTGGAAGACACGGAGTATGCCAAAACAGTACCTTGGCTAAGACCCCTCGCCGGGCTTCGGAGATTGTCATGTAGGTCGTCCAGGAAAATTGCGTGGGCCCTTCGGGCGCAAATAAAGATGCTACTATGAGCTCCTCCTCGATCCACTGCAGAGAGGGATGTCAACCAAATGCTGCATGCGTAAAGGAGAAATGTCGTACCTCCATCTGGTGCCGCATGCCCTGATTCAAGCGGCCAATTTTTCCGCCATAATCCTGAAGCTTCAAGCGCCATCTAATGAACCAAAGATCAAACAATCGTTCAAAAAACAGGTCCAAGTCGCATTCTTTGAGGTGCCGGAAGTACGGTGCGAGAGAGTCTATCAGCTTTAACTGCTCGGCGAACTGCTCTGCGGATGGTCCCTGCAAAGAGTGCTGTGAAAATGAGATCAAAGTAGACAAATTTGAGCGTACCATGGAGAAGAAAAAATGTTGGCCAGGTAGCAAAGTAGAGATGGTGGCGGTAGGTGTTAAAGAGAGATGGTGAGTTGGGGATTTTTATAGCCAACGCGCCAGCAAAATCAGACGGAGTTGCAACACGCAAACCCAGATCGGACGGTTAGGGTGCTACCATAATTAAACAGGTTCGAATGGTAGGGACGCAGCATTAATCAACCGGCGTTGCTTCTCACCAAGATTCTTTTCTGCCTTCGCCCAGATGGGCCGTCCGCGCCTGTACCATTGCCCGAAGGAAAGAGCTGCAGCTCACAGAGAAAAAAGCAAGCGTCATTATGAAAAGTATGTGCGGTGCCCACCAAAGCATGCAGTTTGTGACAAAGAACCCTATGTAGAAATAAGCGCTCAATCAACAAGAAGAGGAGAAATTCCTATAATCGCCGGAGCCAATCTCAAAGGTATGTCAGTTCCGAAGTAACATCTACAGTCCTAAACCATACCTTGTTTTCAGGAAGCAGGAATCTGCAGTTCCAGCAGAGGAAATTCAGCCAACGACGTCAGTGGTCGATCCACTCGAATCATGGATGGAAGGCGTAGAGAGAATACGACGCTGCCTGAATAGGACCACTGAAAACGACCCGCGAAACTACATTGAACAGATTTGCTCAACGTTCCTCGATAGCCAAGACAAGGACCTGATCTACGACAAGATAGTCAGATTAGGCAGACTGCAGAAATCAGCCTACCGATATGAAAATGAGGTATATGCACTAGTAGGCGTGGCCGCAGAGTACGAAAGAGCATCCGAGGTAGTGAAAGAGGTCAACAGGGTTTTGAGCTGGGCGGAGGAAATTCTGTGTTATGCGATGGTTGATATTACGGAGGTTCGAGAGCGTTATGCAGCGAAAGAGTTCATGTATCAAACAATCTAGTTTTAACGCCGTTCTTTGGAGTGGGCCAGTACGGTCATCTTGAGCTTCCGTTATTGACATAAAAAAATCAGGTTCCTTGAGATTGCAGCCGTGGCGCCCAAGAGTTAGGTAGGCCGAACGTTAGAACTGCAAGCTACAAGTTTGAAGGCAATCGAGTGTTGCGTCATTGTTGACGTTGATATTACATAGCATTTAATGTTAGCTTAAGGCGGAGTTAAAAATTAAAAAATGAATGTTATTGAACACAGAAATTTGCATATCATTTCAGGAGTCTTTTCTTTTGAAATATCGACCCCATATTCCGTACGTAGATAAATGTAGCTTTCAGGAGATATGCATTTGTTACGAGGTTATAGCAAAGCATAGTAAAAGTCAGACGAAGGCTACGAAACCGCAAGATTCTAAGCAAAATCTATAACGATATATACCATACTGTGTCTGTAGCCACCTCAACCAAAAAAAAAAGTGCGCCAGTACAAATTCAGGAGCTACAATAGACTGCTTGAAGCTCATCACGGCTTGAATTGGAGGATTTTACATGACTGTTCTACGAATACATTAATCTCCCTGCTGGTAGGTAGGATCGAAACAATCTGCCCCTGCCAAAGTCTTGAGGACTGATAACGCAATTGGCTTCCCATCTGCCTTGTTGATCCTGCTAGCATTTTGGTTGCGCTACTTGAGTCCGAGTTTGTAAAGATAAAATCATGGGTCTACATTGCGTCGGTAAATATTAGTGCGATGTTTTCACCTATAAAATTACAGGACTGTCCGCGGTGAGCCTACGAGGCCGTATTCACACGGATCATGCGGGTTTGATTGTGCATAGGGCACTCTAAGTACCAAAAAAAGTAAGCATAAAGCCACGGAAACGGTAAAATAGTAGGCTTACCCATGTACTCTACCCGTATGGTTGAGTGTTTTCGCCTATAAGATCGTTGCACCCGTCGCCGTGATCCTACGAGGCTGTATTCATCCGGTACATTGATTGTGCGGAATTGATCGTGCAGAGGGCGCACTCTACACGTCAAAAATTAAGTGTGAAGCCATAGAAACGATAAAACAATATACTTACTCGTGTACTCTACCCCTAGGAAACCCCTTGCTTTTTCCAACACTGTTTCTGTGCCAGGACTGGTTTTTCTGCTTCATTGCGCAATGGTGTCGCACCTGGCCTGCGTCGAACGACAAGCGCGCCGTGGCGGAGCTGTGTCAGCGTAGATCAGCGCGTACTCTACACTGCACCGAACCGGTTCCATATTCCATACCGCGGTAAGGCATCCCTCGTTGTGCTCTTGGGGTCGACGACGCAATCGCTGGGGCATGTAGACGGCAGTGTATACGGACACTGGTGGCGTTTTGCTACTTCAAGACCATGCCTACACAGCTGGCTGCTGGCACCCTACAAGCGCCTCGGTCGACCAGCCCTGGATCCATACAACGGTCCTGCATCAATACTTGGGCGCTGCTTAGTCAAAAAGCAGTACTTACCGTCGAGTTCAACAACGCGAGCGCTTTGGTACGTGGACATCGCTGAGCGAAGAGCTCATCGATGCGGACGGTGTTCAATGTTATGTAGACACTGCTGAGCGACGAGCTTGTGCATGCGGATGGTGTTGGTACTTTGCTACTTTGCGGCCAATTATACCGCCCCGCACCAGCGAATGCGTGAGACTGAGAAAAGGGAGGAGCAGAGCGTTGGGCCAGAGGTACAGCGCGATAGTCTCGCAGCTCGAGTGATCCTCTAAGAGAGCGGCGCCAGAGTTTCCAAAGAGATCGCGATGACATGAGCTAGCAGCGTTGGGCCAGAGGTACAGGTCGAGTGATTCTCTAAGAGAGCGGCGCCAGAGTTTCCAAAGAGATCGCGATGAGATGAGCTAGCAGCGTATTGGTCATTCGTAGGTCCGAGCCTGAGGATGGCTCTCTCAACAATTAGAGCGGAGTTGGAATAAAAAGAAACAAATGTCATTGAACACAGAAACTTGCCTGTCAATTGACTGCTCTCTTTCTTTGATGAATCAATTGTATATCTTGCACATAGGAAAATTTAGCTTTCAGATGATATGCATTTAATATGAGGTTACCGCCGAGTTTAATAAAAGTCAGACGAAGAGCCTGAAACGACCAGATTCCAAGTAAAATTCACAGTGCATCGTCGAACATCACCTCTTTGACTTCCTCGTCCTGTATCAAGAAAATCTCATAACTCAAGACCGGCTCGGAATCAACTCATAGTCCCAATGACTGCAAATAGAGTAGACTCAAGTTTATTACACTGCAGATTGTACATGCAAAACAAGTTTTCTACTTCGGAAGTTGTATGTAAGTAACACGCATCCATTTTGCAGCGCAAGTATGCATTTCCGCAGCATGCTAGTCGACCAAATGCTCGGAGGGCGGCGGCCTTTCTATATCTGCAACATCAGGCGTGAAAGCGACGTGGCCAAGAAATAAGACCAACCGTGACTGGGGTCATGAACAGCCTTGGGGCAATCGTCGACATTAAGGCTAGGGTCCGGCCCATTGACATCAAAAAAAAGAGCGTAGATATCATCATCATTGTATCCCTCAGTTGGGTCCTGAGCGAGCCAGTCAAATTCGGCCTCAGTAGGGGAAGGTGGTGGTGTTCCGAAGTTCGCGAATCCCGACAGATGGTTGTTTTCGTTTTCGTTTTCGTTTTCGTTTTCGTTTTCGGCCACTAGGTCAAGGCTATGGTCCGGCCTACGAAAGGACCAGACGAGACTAGCCTGCCAATCCATGCACTTTGAGATCGGGGCGCAGCCTATAAAGACCGCACGCCGTGAGCCACGCAGCTGAGCTCCGCGACAGGATAGAGAGATGACTTCCGCGCCAGGTGGTGGGCGATTGTCGTGCGCGGGGCAGCCAGTAACAACATACTGAGACCCTTCATGCTCAGAACAGCCAGCGCCTAGTGGTTGGCAGTAGAGGTCAGGCCAGTGCAAAGTCGAGAGGAAGAACTTACCGGAGACTATTTTAACCCCTAAATCTTCAAACTCGGCAATGTGGCAGCCTATATTTGTTATTTCAAATTCAAATATTGCCGAGTGATGTCGGCAAAACACGCACCCTCAATGCATATATAAGCTCTGTCGCCGCGGGTGCAGGAGCAACGAAGAGTAGGAGCGTCGGTGTTTTCGCAGGAGGAGTCGAAAGACATGCTTGAGGGTTGGGCTTCGGATTCGAATTAAATAATAAGTAATCAGGACGATTGGGTTGATAACCAATTGTTGATTCAGGTTTGGTAGAAAAGCGGCCAGAAGTAGCGTCAACGCCAAATGCAGCATGCTTCTCATCTACGAAGGATCGAAGGCGTTTGTCCTATTAATTGACAGGCGGCAACAAAAATTAGGCTGAAATCGACAGAAAATACAAATTTCAAAGTAAACTACGCTGTGCCCAAATTCTCCGAATTGCGTGGAAGGTTATCTACAGTAGTCAACAGATCCAAACCCCTCTGCCACTTGTAGGGACGAGCATTCAACTGCTCTTGATAAAGCTTAGGATTTTTAATTTTGCAATCTTCTACTAGGCAATATCCGTAGTCCACCCAACGAAATAGCCCCCCGGGCATGTATTGAGTAAAAGAGCTGCGGGTATCGCCTTCGGCGACAGGAGTGTTTGAATGCGTGATGGTGGCCGACGGTATCAGTATGAGAGCACCAGGGGGAAATTCCACGACGAGTCGCAGCTCCCAAAGAACAATGTGGCCGCCTTTCTTGGGGTCAAAGTTACCCAGCGCCTGGATGGCACACCATCCGAACGCGAGGTTCAAGGTGTCGCGGTGGGGGTAGGTCCATGCGTTGGGGCCGAGGTTAAAAGAGGCGGTGGGAAATATGCTAACGTGAGCGGGAAATATGCGCTCAAGGCCTGGCGTGTTGTCATACAACTTGTTTAGTTTTCCCCTCGTGTCCCGGTAGAGTTTCGGTGCAAATAAAGATAGAGAATCTAAAGTGAAATAGAGAGCGACGTTCAGGCCGGTTAAAAGAGGCCTTCAAAATAAACTCACAGCTAGCAAAAGCGGCGAGCTTCCGAACATGAGGATTTTTGAGCAGACGGGCGACTGTGGCTTCCTTGCCTTTGGTGCTTAAGTTGATGGGGTTGATCGTGCCCTTGCCATGCATCGCCCCGACGTTGATGGCAGGAAAGCGGCCGCGATTATGTGGAACCGTGCGCTCTGTCAAGCCCGTCGTAGCTCCTTCAGACACTAAAATCTCGTGCAGCGACAGAGCCGATGCCTTGTAATGCTCCTGTTTGGGGCGGCCTACTAACGCGAGGCAGACGCGGTCTTGCTGGTCGACGACAAGTAGTGGATCGCTGAGAATGGTGGATTAAGATAGCGTGCCGGGCATGTCTTCTACAACTCACATTCCGTTCCATTCTACCGGCGTAAAACTGTGCTGCTCCACCAGTTCCTCCTTGCTAACATCCCGGGGTGCTGTGTTGTTCGAAGCGTTCCTGGCGCCGTAGCCTCCGGCCGTGGCAGGTAGATTGACGCTGTCGAGCCCGACGGAAACAGTCGGAGCGCCGAGAACGTATTTCTTAAAGGCAGCCGGAGATGGACGGTGGCCGTGTTCGACCTTTTCTGCAATGCGGCGGTTCTGACGACGCGCGTTGGCCTTCGACATGACTCCGGGGGGTGTTTCCTTTTTCTTACGTCCTGACGATTTCGTTTTCCTCGGACTTCCAGAAGCTTTGGTCCTAGACTTGCTGGCCCTTGATTTACCTTTGAGCGCCAAGTCCCGCCTTGATTGAACACGGCCTGTTTCGGCCCCGTTTCGAACAGATGTGTCAGGAGGAGCAAAAGACGCCGCCGCAGAGGAAGGGCTGGGTCCAGGAGTTGTCGCCGCCCCAACCACCGGAGCCGGAGCCTCAGACGGCGTCACGTCGATGTCGTCCAGAGCCTCCAGAGCCTCAGCGTTTGCAATGGAGTCGCGTAAAAGGGAGGCGTAATCGAAATCTTCAGGGGCGTTGATTACCCGCCACGGAGAGTAGGACTTCCCTGAGCGGGTCTGAAGGATCTGGTTAGAACTTCGACGGCGAGCGCTATCAATTACCAGCTCACCGAGCTTTTGGGGGAGGCGGTCCACTCCATAGCTGGGACCGCGGCACTGCTAGAAAGACGATACGCTGGCGGAACGACGGCGGGACCTGGAGAAGTACGCGATTAGCGTTTGATCAAGGCCCTGTCTGTCGCGCTCGTTCCGTGTACAACGCCGAGGCGTTCGAAACATGAGCGCAGAGCGGATATACTCACCGACGACGGGCTGAGCTGCGTGCAAGTTACAAAGATTGCGAGCGACGGATTGGGGCACCAGAGGTGGAGGGCAGGAAAATTGTGGGGGGGGGGCAGATTTTCGTGAGCTGCGTCTTTTAACAGCGCCCGCGCATTTGCCGGGGCGAAGTTTAACTTTAAACGTAGCCCGTTGCTGACACGAAGCATGCATGTTAGACCGAAGCTCAACGTTATATGTAGCCCGTTGCTGTCATGAAGCACGGATGTTAGTTAAGTAGAAGATGTGCGTGCTTCGGCTACTCACTGAGTTGGCTTCGGCCACATTGCAAGTTCATGCTAGGGCGAGCCGTCGACGTCTTGGTAGGTCTTGGTCATGACTCAAGTACTCATGGCGTGTACGCCGTGCGAGGCGATGGATCAGCGTGCACGTGATTCGTTTTACAATCTGCCAACTTGAACGAGTACTTATAATAAACGAGCGATTTTATGTCAGATCTTGTACTGAAACATCCAGAGATATTCGACTACTTATTCAGAGAATTAGCTCATGGTATGTTTTCTTTAACTCAATAAAAAGCAAATCCCTCGCAAATCCCTCGAGAATCCCTTACCTCTGTTACGTTTATGTCCGATGTCTTGCCGATGTCGCGATCAAGCGGCAAGCCGGGTCAACGATCCGCGCCGGCGTACTCCCCGAACTCGCTGAACTGCCCCAAGATATCGGAAGCGCCCGCTAAGCGCTAACCAGCGCTTGACCAAGTCAGAGGCTGAATCACCTCTCTGTTCTCTCATCCACACGGACCACACCTCCGCCTGTACTACGCCCTCGTCACTATGCAAAGAAAATAATACATAAATCTGATTGCCAGTTGGTGATTTTTGTTCAGCGCCAAATATTTAGCACAGGTTTTACAACTTGAAAGTGAGTTCTCTAGGAGGTGCGAACGCGCGATGGTTTGCGTTCCCGTAAATATCCAAAGCGGGTTCGAGCGCACATCTGGGCTATCAAACTATTCCCCAGAAGGTATCAGAGATTTCATCCCTAATATAACGTCTTCAACCTACATAATTTCTTCATATGTGAGCTGCAGCACCTCCTTTGGTCTCGGTGAAGCAGTATCCCCTTCATTTTTATGCTCTGTTTAAAGTCTGTATACTTTAAATTCAAAGTAAATTGCAGGGCGCACCTGTAAGCTCGCCCGGCTCGGACATTGTCCCCGGTCTTGCAGACGCAGGCTCTGTTCAAGGCCTGTTTGCTAGCTGTAAAATCAAAGTAAATTTCACGGCGCACCTGTAAATTTGGTCGGCTCAGACATTGTTCCCGGTTTTGAAGATGCAAGTTGGGCTTTGACTCTTGAGCAACGGGCATGGTAGGCTCACTAGTCAAGCACTCGTGGCAAAACAGGTTGTACATTGTTCGCCTTCGCATCTTCTGTGAATCGCAGTTGTCGTGAGGCACCTCGATTCTCTCATCTCAACGGCGTGGAAGGTCCTCAGCCTCTCAGATCGCCGATTGCGTACCCGGAATACAACGCCTTGCTGGCTCTTTCGTCACACAATTTCTGACCCTGCAACGATAGGGCTATTTTTGACCAAAACAACAGGCGCTCGGAAAGTTGAATTCTTCAATTCAGTTACAAAAAAAATTTGATTACAATTCGATTCAATCAGCTCTAGTCCTGGACTTTTTGCATTTCGACTGCGCCACCGCCGCCTTAATCTGAAGGATGCACTCGTTCAGCCAGATGGAACGTACTATGTTGGGAATGCGCAGCGAATTATAGCCAGTGGCCAGCCATGGGAACTGGTGCGTGTATGTCGTGACTTTCTGCTGGGTTGCATCTGGATCGTCGACAACGGAGTATCCTAGACAAACGGCGGGGAATCGCTCTTCGAGTCTACCGCGAATATTTTTTGCAACGTTTTCGGGGAGATTATCGATGTAGTTGAGCCTGGCTGTCTTGAAGGCGACCTTGTTGTGCCGCCCGCGAAAAGGCTTCTCGACGTGGATGAGGGTGATGTGCAGGAACTGTTTCTGAGAGGCGACAAGCCACCTTCTTTGTTCAGTCTCTTGCAGACGTGAGAAGTTGGACGCGAATGAAAAGAAACATAGCGCTAGGGCGAGAAAGTTATTGTGGTGATATCGACTGTATGAATGAATTTGCAGCGATTCTGGGCTGGTCAAGTTGTCGGACGAGCAATACTCGCGATGTTTGTGCCAATCTGCGCGCTGGCACTTCTTACTCTGCGATAGAGCATATTTTTTGTTAGACATAAGCTTCCTGGAATAAAAGACTTAAACTCACGCAATAACTACGAGCCTTGCAAGAGTCGCACTGCAGGACCTTTCGCAGAATGGTTCGGCATTCAGGACCTCCGCAGATGCTGATGTTGAGTGCCTCCATACTGCGACGTACGAAATAAAGACTCAGAAGAGCGTTGGCGTCGGGAAGGGGATTGTTGATAGGGTGGGGATTTAAACGACGGTTCCACGGCGGCGAGGCAGCGAGATGCAACCCAAACATTAGTTCGTATGCAGATATCGTATGCAGATAGATTAAGGGCCTCATTATATGTGATTCTGCGGAGCGCTTTGAGAAGCTTCGTCCCTCAGCAACTCTGGACTTGCCAACGTCTACTCACCCGGAAAGGCCAGGCCGGCAAGCTGCAAAAAAGCGGGGAACAATAAGGCTCAAATACAATCCCAATGGCTAAGGACAGCATTTTCATGGTGAATTGGCGTCTGTAGAGAGAGATGCTGAGGCTGAATATATGTAGTCAGGCGGAAAAAAGGAGAGACTCGGATAAAATCAAGATGATTCGGAGGAGGTCAATTCTAAAAATAGATAAATGTCCATCGGGCCGGATCCGCAAACACCAACAAATCTCCTCGGACTCGGGAGTCAAACCAAAGTCAAACGCTTGCCGTGCAGACTGCAGTATGTTTTCCGCGATACTTGTCCCATCCTCTACATTGGAAGTTACGCCCTCGCAGTTTCTTATTCCCTTTCCTCCAAAAATCCGCGAGACTACTCTACGAAGGCCAGAGGTTCCTTCACCCTCCACACCGTTGCATGCAGCAACCCCGGCCGCGCAACAGCCAGAGTAGAACGCCTGGCACTTGATGGCGTTGACAGGGAAGGTGAATTATCTAGAAACAGAATCTACTAGGAATGGTAGAGTGATTCACTTCCCAGGGGAAGAAGGCTGATTAATCCACTGTAGTAGGGGATGGTATTGCCAAAAGGCTGCAGGGGAACCTTCTGCGATGCCTCATCGCTTGTGTTGAATCCCGCAAACACGAACAAGACCCTCCCTGTTGCCTTCTTTCATCCTCGCTTCCCAAAAATCAGCGCTCTGACCCTCGACGCTGAGAATACTCTAGATAGTGAGTAATCTATGCTAGTCAATGTCCCCAGCTGACGTCTTTCAAAGGATGGAACATCCTACCGCTGAATCCTCGGCTGCGACAGAGCAGACGGACAACTACAAGATCGACGACACGCCTTTGACTCAGGAAGAAGAGGAAGAGATCGCAAAGATCGAAGGGAGCCAGCCAACGCAGTCGACTCTACCTTCCCCCAGCATCTCACCGTCGCGAAAGAAAAGAAAACGCGCTAACTCTGCGAGCCCCCATCTGACGCCTTCGCGTCTCCGCTCGTCTGTCAGGGTGACTTCGCGCGCACTAGATGCGGGGTACAAATCCAACAGCAATCATTCCTTTCGTCAAGAGCAGCCCACTGTCTCTACCGGCGCCTCCACCGCTGAAACAATCGTAGATAGCGGCCATCGAGGTATGTTATTTTCTCAATAAGTTTCAGGTACATTTTTGTACAGAGCTGACATTGGCGTAGCCCAACCCCCTGAATCCGAGGTGCCTCAATGGATTGGAGGAGGCGGCCATACTGGAAATCCCCCAACTGCTCCTGTAGATCATTGTGAGTGCAGGTCAAATCTACCAATTTTTCGTCCACAACTAAGCTTTTTAACTATAGTACGACGTTCTATGTCTACTGGCCCCTCCATCCCACCGCCGATCATCCAACCTGGGGCGCCCTATGGGTATGCTGGAGCGATCGGAAACCATGCGGGGGGTTATCCTCTACATCCGCAGATGCCGCCCTCTGCGATGCCGCAACAATACGGTGCCTACCCTACCCCGTACTACCAGCCTCCTGGGCTGCCATATACAAACATGCAATTCCATCACTATCCTCCACTCCATGACCATAAATCGCCCCGCCTTGCGAGTGAAATGCCGACAGAGGGGCCAAATCCATCAGCCAATGTCTTTTCACCGCGCTACACTCCGGTGGATCCTCATCCACCCGCTCAAGGCCCAGCGCCTCAACTTCCTCCTGCTCAGCCCAGCCCGTCGACGTTCGCTCTCGACTCGACATCTGCTCACGGCTCCGTAGCTCGCAGCCTGACGCCTTCCAAACTAACGTCATCAGAGTCAACGCCCCGTCCAGCTCCCAAAACGTCTATTGCTGAACCCGCCGATTCGCCAGTCGGCGCTCCACCACCGACGCAAACGTTTGTTCATCCATCGACCCCTTTATCCATTCCAAATTCCAGTCCAGACACCGACAGCAGCAAATTTGCGCGCAATGCGGACTCTACGTTGGAAGATTCACCGACCATTGTCGGGTTGTCTAAGACTTCCCGTAAAGCATTGCAAGACGGCTTCGCGGAACTGGACGCTTGCATTCAGCGCATTAGCGCGAAAACAGGACTCAATCCTGCGCAGATTGTCGAGCGCTGGGATGCTACTAAAACGCGAGTGGCCAACTCCTGGAATATATATCAAGGTTTTTTCGAAGAATGGCGCGATCGAGAACTAGCACGACTTGATCCAAAGGCTCACCCTCACCGTAAGTACGTTGGCCTTTCACTATAGCCGTTTCTAATCTTGCTTTAGCCGGCGCCATACCTGCTAAGGCTATTATATCCGCCTGTTATGATCTTTTTAAGCTCGCACAGCCGGATAATTACGACGACATTTTGCGATCGTGGTATCGCCTACGCCTTGTAACAGAGGCAGGTGATATGAGTGCCTCAAAGCGCACTCGCGACTTCAAAAAACACACAGACAAAATCGATGCTTTGGTGGGTGCTTTACTCTCGTTACATATCTCTGAACTTATTTTCATAGGTCCGGTACGGCTCGAGCCACTGCGGCTTTGAGAGCATATGTATTACCGTGGGAGGCGTTATCAATCAAGACTATAACCTCTCTCAAATAATCACAAGTGATGCTACTGTTGATGTACGACTTTTCTCTCGTGGGCTTTGATTCTTGCTCATTTTTCACAGTTTTTCCCGGGCCGCTATCGCTCCAGTGACAACGAGGCGATTTCCCAATTAAAAGCACACGTATAGTAAGCGTTGTTGGATAAATAAGTCGATGTCGCATTAATCAAAAAAACGCAGCGATCGCCTTTCCAAGAGGTTGAGGATGGAAGACGCGGTTGAAGACCTTTCGTTGGCAACGGTGAAGAAGGAGCAAGCTGCCGCTACGTCGGTCGGAGAGTCGGCGATACCTTCAATCCATAACATAAGGGAGAAGTTCGTCGCTTTGGCTGGTAAGTCTGCGTGCCACTGCTGTACAATATGTTCCTGAGCACGTCTTTTAGCGCGCCAGAAAGTCAGTGTAACCAAAGGAAATTCGCTCCTTTGGAAAGCACTTCCGCAGGCCATCGCGGACGCAGGCTGTGTTCTCTATAACTGGCCAGAAGACGTGCCTTTCCCGTGCGACGAGAACCAATCTGTTAAAAGTATCTCCAAGGGGATTTCAGTCTTGAAGTTGCCCGCTCGCGTCCTTCTTTTTGCAGCCTTTGACCACCCCACTCACCCGCTCCGTCTCGAAAAAAAATATAAGACACGTACGCGCTATCTCCATCAGTACAATTCTGTTGCTCACTCTTATCAGGTGTTCCTAAGGATGATCCTGTCATCATCGGCATTCCTCCCAGTTCCTCCTCACCTCACACTCGCGGTCGACGCAAATTCCTCAACGACAGTCGAAACGAAGACCGCCAGGGCCCGCCGCGTCTCAAAGCTGCGACAGCCACCAAAAGCATTGTAAATATCCAGATGGCCTCAGCCTCCGCGTCAAAACCAAGCGCACCGCCTACACCTTCCAAGAATGCTGGACTCGACGGCGAATCGCATGAGCCTACAGGCCCCATCAGCATCGATTCCGACCAAGACGGGGCTGTTCCCAAAACTTCGAAAGGACTTGTTGCACCGAAACCAAAATCGCGCGTACCAAAATCGAAACCGCACGTCCAATTCGCGTTGCCAGACGACTCTGACCACGAGTCCTATCGCACTTCAGGAGATGGCGCTGAGTATTCAGGAACGGAGGACGACGCACCTATAGTGCGCTCACCTCGTCGCCTTAGAAGTAAAACGCCAAGCGTCAAGGACGCGAAGCGCAAAGGTACGTTGTCTCAAACTCATGCGATTACATTATCTCATTGTCATTAGAATCTACGAAGGGTGCCATAGGTGGTTCTACGCGTGAGGAAGATGAAGCTTTCGAAGGTGCGCCAGGCGTCCCAGACTCTGGAAGGAACGTTGTGCTTACCCCTTTTCCGCAGCGTCAGCCACTGAAATCGAGGGAAATGCAACAAAGAAAGGCTCGACTGCGCACAAAAGACGCCGTATTGCGCCAACCGCTGTTCCTATCGCTGGACCCGCTCCCTCCGTTGAGTCCGCTCCCGCTATCAACCCTACGCCGTCATCACCATCTGCGGCCAAGCCCACTCCCACAACCCTTGCGAAACCGCTCAAGATTGAGATAGACGCCGAAGACCACAGCTTGACCGACAAACTGGCTGCGCAGCTTTTTGGCGACGATCGACACTCGAGCCGCAAGTCAGATTCCGCAGCGAGCTCTTTCGCCAATTCAGCATTGTCTTCCAACCCACCCAGCGAAACTCCAGCAGCTGTTGTCGCCGTAGTCCCCACGCCCCAGCCAACTGACAACCGACAACCCGCTTCCCACTCACAGGCGCCAAGACACGAAGGTTTCCACACCTTGCAGCATCCTGTCCAGTCATCTGAGACATACGGTGGATACTGGGCAGCAGGATCGGCGCTCGCTTGGTACCCAGGCGGGCAGGGATACCCGCCGATGGGGGGAGGGCAGGGATACCCGCCGATGGGGGTTGGTCAGGGATACCCACCACCAGGCGCGCCGACGGGATACCCGCCTGCAGCTGCACCGATGGGTGGACAGGGATACGGTGGATACCCGCCACCAGGCGCGCCGACGGCGGGTGGG